>JAFVLL020024811.1:0-16836 GCA_021397915.2 Tor tambroides | reverse complement strand
AAAAAAGTACCCCATGTGTACAATGAAATATACTGCTGTATTTTTGATGTTGTGGGCCTATATTTCTGCTGGAGGTCCTGGAAATCTTGTTTAGATACATGGCATCATGGATTCTATCAAATACCAACAGATTAAAAAAAAAAAGACTGTCCATGCTAGAAATCTTATTATGGGCCATTGTTGGATCTTCCAACAGGACAATGATCCACAAACATAAATCAAAACAAAAATGGGTCACTGAGCACGAAATGAAGCTTTTGCCATGGCCAACCCAGTCCCCTGACCTGAACCCTATAGAAAATGAGTGAGGTGAACTAAAGAGGAGAAGCACCAACATAGAGCTGTGAATCTGGAGTGATTCTGGATGAAGGAATGGTCTCTGATCTCTTTTCAGGTGTTCTCCAAACTCTTCAGAATCAGAAAGAGCTTTATTGCCAAGTATGCTTGTGCATACAAGGAATTTGTTTTAGTGACATAAGCTTCCAGTACACAGAGACAACAACAAAATATAGAATAAAAAATGCACATATGTAAATATAAATAGACAAAAATTTAAAAATAAATTGAAAATTGTATGTACAGTTGTGCTATAGATGATAGAATGGAATAAAATAGAATGAGATGCAGGGATGTACTAGGATGGAGGTGGTAACAAATAAATAAATATAAGGTTATTGCACATTTTAATTGCATAATGTGGGGAACATTTAACTATTCATAAGGTAGATTGCCTGGGGGAAGAAACTGTTCTTGTGCCTGGCTGTCCTGGTATTTGTGGCTCTGTAGTGCCGGCCAGATAGCAAAAGTTCAAAAAGGGGATAACTTGGATGTGAGGGATCCAGACTGACTTTCTGAGCCCTTTTCCTCACTCTGGATGTATACAGTTCTTGGAGGGTGGGCAGGGGAGCACCAATAATCCTCTCTGCAGTCCGAACCGTTCTCTGTAATCTTCTGGTGTCTGATTTTGTAGCTGAGCCAAACCAGACAGTTATTGAAGTGCACAGAACAGACTCGAAGACGGCTGAGTAGAACTGCTTCAGCAGCTCCTGTGGCAGGTTAAACTTCCTCAGCTGGCGAAGGAAGTACAACCTTTGTTGAGTCGATGTGGGTGTCCTACTTCAGGTCCTGGGAGATGATGGATCCCAGGAACTTGAATGTCTCCACTGCAGCCACAGTGCTGTTCATGATGGTGAGTGGGGGGAGATCAGGGGGGTTTCTCCTGAAGTCCACGATCATCTCCACTGTTTTGAGCGTGTTGAGCTCCAGGTTGTTGTGACTGCACCAGACAGCCAGCTCCTTAACCCCCTGTCTGTAAGCAGACTCATCACAATCCTGGATGAGGCCGATCAGTGTGGTGTCATCTGCAAACTTCAGAAGCTTGACAGATGCGTCTTTAGATGTGCAGTTGTTGGTGTACAGGGAGAAGAACAGTGGGGAGAGGACACGACCTTGAGGGGCGCCAGTGCTGATGATGTGGCTGTTTGACATGAATTTCCCCAATCTTGCTGTTGCCTGTCTGTCAGAAAGCTGGTGATCCATTGACAGATAGAGCTAGGAACAGAGAGCTGGGTTAGTTTGGTCTGGAGGAGTGTTGGGATGATGGTGTTGAAGGCTGAACTGGCATTCAGGCATTATAGGAGAAAACTCAGAGCTGTTATCTTGGCAAATAGAGGGTGCAAAAAGTATTGAATAAAAGGGTTAATTGTGGCCAGTGCGTATTAGAGAAAAACATTTATTTCATAATGAGATTTCCCTCCCATTTATTCTCCAATGAAAAGGTTAGATTTTTGTAAATTTTTAAAATAAAAGATCAGAAGGTTTAATGATACAGATTTATTTTCAGAGCCTTCTTTGATCGTATTTACCAAGGGTATGAATAATTTTGAGCACAACTGTGTGTGTATATATATATATATATATATTTACACACACACAGTATATATTCACACAGTAGTCAACATTTGAAGTGGATCAAAAACCTTTCATCAAAGTTGTCAAACAAATATAAACAAAACCTGTTCTTGTCTTAGGACAACTTTGATTAACTTTTTTGAAACACTTCAGATGTTGACTACTTTATATAAACTGCATAATGAACATAAAGATTAAATCTAATAACATGGCAGATGTGTTTTACCACGAGAATTTCAAAAGATGTTTTCCTTTTCTTCATCAAGGTTGCAAAAACTGCTAAAAAAAATTATCAGATTAGTTGACAATAAATGACACGATTATACATAATTAACATGTGCATATATATTCTACATGTGAAGAAAAAAATATTTTTTTGTAGTAACAAAAAATAAATAAATTGAAAAGCTAAAAAAGTATTTGCATCTTTTGTGTCTAAATTATTGTCTATTTTTTCTTACATTATAAAACCTCCAGGAACAAAGATCACACCTCTAATAACAATGTGTTTCAATACATTTTTTTTTCCCTTTGCGGACCTTCTTATTTGTCAATGACCCCTGAATGGAGTCATGATAATAATCATCAGACTCTCACTGGTCATGTGACTGTCTCTGTAGAAACTCTGTTTTCGGCGGTGTCAGGTGTGTGTTTAGGGAGTCAACACAGTAGTTCCTGTTCTGGGTTAAAAATAACCCAGAGATTAATATTCCTCTCTCTCTATCTCGGTCCATCTCTGCTGGTGTGGAGCAAGACGGTCCAGCAGTGTGTTACACAACCTCCAAAATAAAGACTCCTCAGTGGTTCTTTACGGTCAGGAGAGCCCTCTTCCTATTAACAACAATATTTGGCTTTGGGATCTTGAGCTGTGATTTGGATGTGTGATAAACCTCTTGGTATTTCACCCCAGACTCTTCAGATCGTCAGAATTTTGGTTCTTTAAAGCTCCAGCGCCCAGATGTTCTTCTAATAAACATCTCTTAAAAAAAACAACAACTTAATTTAATACCTTGAAATACTAAATAAGGAGAATAAAAAACAAACAAACTTTAAAGTAGAATTAAAAAGTATCAAACATCTCAAAAAGTAGAATTAAAATAAAAATGTAATATACATACATATTTTTTTCTGTATATTATTTTAAGTTTTTAATTCTACTTATTTTTTAGAGAGAAGATTAAAAAACTTAAAGTTATATATATCTTGAAACAAGTATAAATAAAATAAAACAAAGTAATATACATACAGAAATTGATTAGAATAACAAATTAAAAATAGAATTAGATAACAAAATACATTTATACGGCTTAAACATAAGACTTACGTGACAGACGTGCACTTTAAGTACTAAATATACAAGTGTATAAATATTAGTATTTACATAATATCTGTTTCAAGTATTTGTAAGTATTAATGACTTTGTATAGAGAAATAATTTTGGTGCTTAATGTATTTGATGTGTTTATGTGATGACTGACACTAAACTACCCATGTGGAAGCATTTCATACACTTTCTTTCCCGTTAATGACTTTCAAACATCTGAATGTCTTTCCTTCTGTCTCTCTGTGTTTGTACCTTTGTTTAGTCTTTCCCTCAGATTCTTAAGTTCAACCTCTGGCCTCCATCTCTCGCTATTTTTCCACAGACGTGTTTTTGACGGTAGTCTGTTTGATCTGGTCCTCACACTCCTCCACCCACACCTTTTTCCACATCACTCCATCCATCTCCTCCATGTGCAGTGTGTTTGTCATGCTGAGCTTTTCCACTCCCGAGGAAACGACTGAAAACATGACCTGACCTGAGAAACGTTGAAAGTACATTCAAATCTGAACACATTTGGCTTTACATTTACCTCTTTCTCTTTTCCTTACTTGTGTGTGTGTGTGTGTGTGTGACATTGGACCACAAAACCAGTCATAAGGGTTATTTTTTTTGGAAATTGAGATTTATAGATCATCTGAAAGCTGAATAAATAAGCATTCCATTGATGTATGGATAGTGGACAATATTTGGTTGAGATAGCTATTTGAAAATCTGGAATCTGAGGGTGCAAAAAAATAAATAAATAATCAAAATACTGAGAAAATCACCTTTAAAGTTGTCCAAGTGAAGTTCTTAGCAATGCATATTACAAATCAAAAATTAAGTTTTGATACATTTACGGTAGGAAATTCACAAAATATCTTCATAGAACATGATCTTTACTTAATATCCTAATGATTTTTGGCATAAAATAAAAATCGATCATTTTGACCCATACAATGTATTTATGGCTATTGCTACAAATATACCTGTGCTACTTAAGACTGGTTTTGTGCTCCAGGGTCACATATGTGTGTGTGTGTGTGTCTGTGTGTGTGTGTGTGTGTGTGTGTGTGTGTATGTGTGTGTGTGTGCGTGCGTGTTGAAGTCATCTGATCTATCTCTCCATCAGTCTTTTTATGCAGGAAATCTCTGCTTGTTTTTTGTGGCAGCGGCTCTATTAATGCCGCTAACATCACACAGCTGAGTATATTTATCTAGCCTTGCACAAAGCACACAGCGGACAGAGCTATGCGTGTGAAAGAGACTTTAAAGCATCCATAATAAATGTCAGATAACTTTGATAGAAAGGTATGTAACAAAACATGGTCAGCTCAAAGTGTCAAATCAAACTTTTGGGTTACAGTTACTTACTTGTACTTGGGTGTACAGTTTACTTTAGTTTGCTATCCTCACTTACATAAAAGAACTATAGTGTCCTGCACCCACTAGTAAAAAAAAAAAAAAAAAAAAAAAAAAATATATATATATATATATATATATATATATATATCTGGTGTCAGAATACCTTTTGGTTTGACACTTTATATATATATATATATATATATATATACACATACATATAATGTTTAGATAAATCTTTGTGTATTTTACTTCAAATACAAATTAATATATACAGGCCTATATATATATTTATTTATTTATTTATATGGCTTCTGCTGCTCAGAAATAGACAGATGAGCACAGGCTCAAAATAACCAACGCACAACAATCCAGCCCTCCATCCTGCTCCATTAACCCCGTCAGCCAGAATCGGTCAGGGAGGGTCCGAGTTATGCTTTGATCTCAGAGCTCAGATCCACATATGGCTCCTGAGTGACTCAAGAGCTCATCTCCTCTGAGTTTAAGATGCCTGGCGCGGCGGTCATTCTCAGAGGGCTTGGCTGGTTATTTCACACAGTGATGGAGATGCCGGGGAAACAGGTGCAGCGCTATCGGAAATGGTCCAATGGAAATTGGCTTTAATGGAAAATCCCTTTGGAATGACGAAACACTGCTTTCTCAGCGAGAAATAAAATTGTGAGGTTAAGATGAATCGGGGTAATCCCAGCTAACAGGCAACATTCTCAGAACGTTCTGGCAAGGTTGTCTCAACGTTATTAGAATGTTCATTCAAAGTTATCTGGTCTTTAAAAACGTTATCAAATCATTAGCACAGAACATTATACCTCATTCATGGAATGTTTCTTTCTCGAACATTTTAGATGGATGTTCGTAAATGCTGTGAATTTTTTTGGATTGTACATTGAACATTTGCTCATAACGTTTGCAGATTGTAAAATGGAATGTTCCCTTAACGTTTTAAAAAAATATGTTCTCCAGTGTTTTATCAAAACATGTTCAAAAGATCAAAAGAATGCTTATTAAAAGAACGCTTTGTTAACATTCCCATTAAGTTACAAAAACATGTTTACTGAACGTTCAAAATGTCTAGTTTTTTAAAATGTTTTAAAAACATTTTTTCCTTGGTTATTTGAAAAATGAACACACCATCATCATAAACATTTTAACATCATCATAAATTTTCTTTTTCTTTTTTTTTCTATAATTTTTCGATTTTCTAATATTTCGATTTTCTCTATAGGCCTATTAAAAATGGCAAAGAATATAAATAATTTATTAATAATAATAGTAATTTTAAAAACATTGATTATTCACAATTAATCACATCCAAAATAAAAGTTTGTTTTTACATAATATATGTGTATACTGTATGTATATATACACACACACATAAATACACACATATATGTAGCATATATTTAATATATACATGTATGTATGTGTATTTATATATACACTGCACACACACACACATCACACATATATTATATGAAACAAACTTTTATTTTGGATGCAGTTAATCACGATTAATCAATTTGACAACCCTAAAAAAACATGGTATCTATGGCAATGGTACTTTTTTACGATTCCATTGCAATTATCCACTTGAAGGATTTTGTAAAGTATTTGTAAAATATTTTGTGATGCTTGGTACCAAATCCTGATGCAAGTTTATATTTCTTATTACATGTTTTCCATTTTATCATTTTCAAACATTATAAGAACATTAGTTTTGAATGTTCTCAAGTAGTAAGATATTAGATGAACGTCCAATGTATAATGTGCTTGTGCTAAAGTTTTCAGAACATTATTAGAGACCAGTTCACGAGTTCACACTTACATATATTTAGCAGGAGTAACGTAATGCGTATTTGGTGAGTATAGTAAAACGTTGTTGGCGTGCTGTCCTGGGGAAGGGCTCCGAGCTCGGGAATTGCCAGAACCCAGAGTACCCCCCCTAGTGTGGTGAGAACTTTAGTAATGGTGGTGGAGGGATGCTGATTAATCATCAAATGAATGGAGGTATGTCGGCTGTATTTATATCCGTGTATTGATGAACTTGATTACGTACCACTTGTGTCTAATTAGGCTGAGTATCTGACGTGCTCCTCCCGAACTTCGTTAATAAAACATCATATAGCGCTGAATGAATGTTCTATTAACATTGTGAGAACCTTGCCATTATTGATAAATAATGTCTTTTTCTTTCAATGTTAATAAATATACTCAGGTTTGGACCAACTTGAGTGTGAGCGAATGATGACAGAATTTTTATTTTTGGGTGAAGCATCCCTTTAAATATCCAGAAATTGTTATTTATTTATGCCGTTTTATCTGGCAACATTAAGCTGCACTGAGCTCAAACTGTACTCCGTCTCTCTGAGATCTGTCTGTCTCCGGTCTGCAGGTACGAGCGAGGTGTCCTAAGGTGTGTAAGTGTCCAGTGGAGCGGGCCGTGTGCCCGCCGGGTGTCAGTGCGGTGCCCGATGGCTGCGGCTGCTGTAAGGTTTGTGCTGCCCAGCTGAACGATGACTGCCATGAAGGCAAACCCTGTGACCATCACAAGGGCCTGGAGTGTAACTATGGCAATGATGTGGCCAGTATCCACGGAATCTGCCGGGGTGAGTGAAAAAATAAATAAATAAATTAAAAAAAAAATATATATATATATATATATAGAACGTTCACAGTATATGCTTGTGTAAATTAAGTTAAAATGTATAAAATATATGACTTTTAAAAATTTCCATTTATTTTCATTAGCATATATAATACATGCTAATACCTATTAAATTAATAAAATATTTATTTAATATATCATAATATATGCTTGTATAAATTAATTTAAAATCTGTATAATTTACAACTTTTTATATCACAATTAATTTTCGTTAGCCTATAAATTGAAAAAAATTTAAGTTTTAAATTTAGTCTTGTCATAGTACTAACATATTATTGCTCTTTTGTTGATTTTGATTGCATCCATTGTCCTTATTTGTAAATTGCTTTGGATTAAAGCGTCTGCTAAATAACTAAATGTAAATGTAAATCACAATATGCTAAATAAAATATAAATTTATGAATTTAAATATTCACTTGCATATATCAAAATAAATGTATGATTTTGCATTACCGTGTTTGTCACAAAATATGATAGTAATGATGCTATGATGATTTGATAACAAAAAATCATACATTTTATAAATTTAATTTCAATACTATAAATATATAACAGTATATTCTAATGCTAATTAATTTAAATGTGTAAGTTTTGTTTGGCTATGACAAACTAAAGGCTACTGAAAATTTACAAAAAATGAACAAAACCTTTGATGTCCCACCCAAACTTCCTGTTTACATTGTTAAAAAACTAATGAAAACACCCTATTCTAATTTTATATTAAAAAATGATTATATATATTGAAAATGTACCTACTTATTCAATGGTTTGGATTCATTCAAGTAATTTCCAAACCTTCCAACAACTATCATAAATAATAAATTGCTGACAAACTGCTGAATAATGTAATTCTAACTTAGATTACGCAGAGGACTGATGTAGTTTGGTCACTCTGGGCTTCAGGGTTTATCTTTATTAAGACATGCACATTCATTTCCTCACAGACAGAGGATATTTTGTGCACTGGGCCAGTTTCTATATTAAGGCAGTTATTTGAGTTGGACTAAAGGGGGGTTTTAGGGGGCGTCTCACACACCCAAAGACTATCTGACTCTCAACGACATTGTAAACAAGTCAAAATTCCACTCTGCCCTAAACATAGAGCCTCTCTCATAAAAGCAAAGGATAGAGTGTCAATCTCTGTTTAACCCCTTACTGTCAGTCTGTGCAGGTCATCTTCTGGATAATTCTATGCAAATCATTCAAAAAAGACGTCAAAATGAATGGCAGTTTATCTAAAGAATGTTTAGATATATTTACTGGAAAACAGCACAAAAATACTGATTGAGACCTTAGCTCTCTGAACATGCAAAATGTACAGTTTTTTAAAAAGGTTTTAAAAAAACATTAAAGAAACGTTACTTTTAAATGTTCAGAGAACATTCCGAAACAAGCGTTAACATAAAAAAAAAATGTTAGCAGAACATTCAACTAAAATGTTTCTGAAAAAACATACCATGAACAATGTGTGAATAATGTTTTTCTGGTAATGATTTTGAACAAATATTCTATTAACGTTGCTGGAAGAACCTTGAAGAACGTTCTGAGAACATTCTCTGGAGTCCAATTTTTTTGCACGTTAAAAAAATAAATGCAACCTCATGTTGTGTCAATCACATTTACACACTGCCTCTGAAACTTTCATCCATCATAAAAAAAAATTGGATCGGGTTAGGTTTTCTGCGTTTTTGTGCATCTGTAGCAAGTATTTTGAGACATGTTTTGACAATTCAGAGCCACCGTACAAGTGAACGCCAAAATGCAGAATGGCGATTGACAAGTTGATCCACTTCGTCTCGCAGCACAAAGCATTGTTAAGGTCCTTGCACACTGAGTTCAAAGAAGTTGGTGGTCTTCTTTTCAATATGTGGCTCCAGTAACGCTAGCAAAGCATTAAAGTTTACTGACATCCTGAAGTAAACTCTGAATTGCCCGGGATAATCCCACAGAACTCTCCTTCCTCTCTATGCTATCTCATAATTGGACGGATCCAATATTTCCTCTTTCTTTTTCTCATTTTAAGAAGAGAGAGGACAACAAAATCATCCTCACTGCTTGAAGACTCCATTTTGTATTGTTTTGCCATTTTTTTTCGCAATGGATTAATTAATATGCATCAGACTCGGTGTGCAAGGTTTCTGTGCGTGCCGAATTTTTAGGATAAATACAAAAAAAACACATACGAAAATTTCGGACCCAGTATGCAAGGACCTCACTAAAATTACAATTTTTATTCTAATTTTAACATCAGTTCCCTATGGTTGAGTCCTTCTCCTGTCTTTCCTTTGTCTTTTCAGCCAAACTGGAAGGCCGCTCTTGCGAATACAATGGCCGCGTGTATCAGAATGGAGAAAACTTCCGCGCGGGCTGCAAACACCAGTGTACCTGTATCGACGGGGCAGTGGGCTGCGTGCCCCTTTGCCCTACCGATATCCCTCTGGCATCACTCTCCTGTCCCGCACCTCGACTGGTCAAAATCCCCGGCCAATGCTGCCTCAGCGTGGACTGTCACAGCAAGTCCTCCGTCCTCCCGCCAGTGTTCAGACGGCCGCAGCCGCCTCCATATCTGTTCCCTGACCTCCACACCTTCAAGAAACCCCGACCAAAGCCATATCCCTACAAGCCCAAAGACTCCCTGAGCAACGAACTCATAGAGGTGGAGAAAAAGTGGGACAAACCGCGCAGTCGAAAGCATTTGCCAGGTGAGGGTGTCCCCACCAAGGGCCCTATCATGCACCCGGCGCAATGCTATGCAAGTGTTTTTGCTAGTTTCAGCCTGATGCAATTATCATTTCATGTTCAGTACCACACTGTTTAAATAGCAAATGCACTTGGGCCCATCTGTTCGCTCATGGGCGTGCTGGTCTGAAAGAGAGGTGTGTTCAGGCGCATTGTTGGCGTGTTGCTATTTTGAGGCAATGGAAAACGATTGTGGCATTGACCAACTAAAACCTGGTATAAAGTCAATGGTGCAGTTTTTTTTAAAATTTATTTAAAGGGAACGTTAGTAATATGCGCCTATAGGCAGGTGCACAATGTGCATACACTGCTTATTACACACACAAGGATGCACAGCACCACACAAACTAGCCAAGGATTACAATATAAAATATTATCGTGCTCGAGCAGATCCGTTTCCTCTGGAAAAGCGTTCAGTCTTTGCAAATTCCACCACGTAAATAGCGCATCCGCCATCCATGGTGCAAGCACAACTGGCTTTTAAAGGGAATGGGAGATGAGACTCTGATTGGTTTATTGCGCGTTACGCTCAAAACACACCCATGACATAAGGCCCGTTCAAGTGATTCCAACAATATTGGTTCTCTGTGCCTTTATAGCTGTGGTGTGGACTCTGCTATTCTTTAATATTGAGAACGATTTTTGGAACTATATCTTTATCGTTAAATTTACAGTTATCGTTCTTGGTGTGAACAGGCCTTTATTAAGAGAATAGGTACAACCGTTTTGGACCATGGGCCTGGTGCACTGACCGTTTTTTCCGTCGTTAAACTAGCAAAAGTGGATTCGGACATGCCCTTAATGCACCTGCGCCATGCGCTTAAATTGTTAAAATAGGGCCCCAGGTTTTGTAAGTAGGATTGGACTGTCAATGAGTGTCACCAGAAAGGCTTTTTGCAAGTCAAAAGCATCAAACCAGCATCTAAACCTACATGCAAAACCAGTGGGGATTTTTTTGCTGGTCAATTTTGAGATTTTGGTCTATTTTGCTTTCATGTCTTTTTTTCAGACTAGGGGAAAGAAAACATCAAATACACATTTAAGGGTTTATACGTTTTCTATTTGCATCTATAGATTTCAGTTACAATACATATCTTTAAAAGTTTTTTTTTTCTTTTTGTTCACATTATTCGCTTGGTTTTGTTATTGCACTTTATCTATGTGGGTCTGCTGATTTTAGTTACAATACATATCTTTAAAGGCAGTTTTCTCAAAATGAGTTCGTTTCTCCACTTCAGCAGCACTTACGTTCACCGAACTTAACAGTTTTATTCCTATCTATATTATGAAGGTTTTTGCTGAGGGGTTTGTTCATACATGATTAATACTGATTTAAACAACATTTTACTCCATAAACATAGTGAAAACTTTTTTTCTATCTGACAGTATTTTCTGATTTATAGAATGATAAAAAGAGTTATCAAAAATCCCCTCAGTAAAATCCTTTATCTCTAATTTGTCAACAAAACGAAACAAGAATTTTGAACCTGGCACTATCCCATGTTCAGATTTATCTTCTGGAAATGAGTACATATTTAGGTAGACACTGGCTTATTTAGGCTTATTTATACACACATTTTCAGTGTAATACAAAACAATTGTTTTAACGAACTTGTGATTAATCAGCTAGGGAAGTATGATTATATGTGAACCTGGACCACAAAAGCAGTCTTAAGTAGCACAGGTATATTTGTAGCAATAGCCATAAATACATTGTATGGGTCAAAATTATAAATTTTTCTTTTATGCCAAAAATCATTAGGATATTAAGTAAAGATCATGTTCCATGAAGATATTTTGTAAATTTCCTACCATAAATACATCAAAACTTAATTTTTGATTAGTAATACGCATTGGTAAGAACTTAATTTGAACAAATTTAAAGGTGATTTTCTCAATATTTTGATTTTTTTGCACCCTCAGATTCCAGATTTTCAAATCGGCCAAATATTGTCCTAACAAACCATACATCAGTGTAAAGTTTATTTATTCAGCTTTCAGAGGATGTATAAATCTCAGTTTCAAAAAATTGGCACTTATGACTGGTTTTGTGGTCCAGGGTCACAAATCAATTAGTGACATTTTTCCCCATGTTTACCTGTTGAATCTTGCCTTAACTTCTTAGAAGTTGACATGGTGCCAAATGTGGAGTTCATTGCACTACATCAAGTTACACTAAATGAAAATGCGATAGCTAAAATTAAATAAGCTTAATATGTTTTAGATTTCATTTCAAGTAAAAAGTAAAAAGTAAAAAGTGTGGTTTTTATGGTTTTAGTTTAGGTTAACTATAATAACCTTGGCTCAGGTTGTGATCAGGCTACCATCAATGACATCTGTTTAGCATATGTTTACATAAACCAACAATTTAAAATAGTGCAGCGGCGTGCAAGAATGTGTCCTGTGTGAACGCCCCCTTTGGCTGCATTTTGGTTTCGGTTCAATTAACAATCAGTCCCAATGTGAGCTGTGGCAGTTCCTCCTGCATGCACTTCTGTGTGGGTGCCTGTGTTTAGAAGCCCGCTGCTTCTTTTCCACAAGATCCTTGTGAACCTGCCCCACACACGGTGCCTCTGTCAGGCAGCTGTTTCCCTGCGCGCTGTAATCACTTTCTGTGCGTCAGTGTTCCCTGTTGGCTGAATGGTGCCTGTGTACTAACTTACCCCGTCTGTCTCACTCTTCCTAGCATGGAAGCAAGCCGGACGGCAATGTGTTACGCAGACGACAAGCTGGACACCTTGTTCACGCAGCTGCGGGATGGGCGTTTCATCTCGGGTCACCAATGAGAACGCGCAGTGCAAGCTGCTGAAGGAAACCAGACTCTGCAACATTCGTCCCTGTAGTTCTGTGGCTGTGCCTATAAAGGTAAACATATCAGAGATTATTTGCAGAATTGCTGCTGAAAAGACCAGTTCATGTCTGCTTAAATAGCTTGAGAAATCTTCCTTGCTTCACCAAAACGACCAACTTCTGAACAACATGTTTATGTTGGTGCGCCAGCACCAAACTGGTACTAACCAATATAAACATTAATTAAATGAAATCCATAAATCTAAACCATGCAATCATCATTTGGCCATTGGCTCTTTCTAGTCCAGTTTCACAGTGGAAATGTTGCTCTTGCAGTGTTTTCCAGCGTGCAAGCAAAATGTCTGTTTTTAACATTATTTAAAGCCTTGCTTATTTTTGAATATTATTAAGTATCAGGTATGTTTCCAAATGTGGAAGTAGCTTGAACAACAACAGCAGTTTTGCCAAGTCTGCGGTTTTCCCGTGGAATTGGGCTACTTTAACAGTGTTGCCGCGAGTTGTTTTTCATGTCCGTGGGTTGAAGCAACCCCAATAACATAATATTTAGCCCCTGGAATGCGAATTTTACAGGGGAAACCCCACAAAAGAACATGTATTTTACCGCCCCAAAAACAATTTTTACAGGGGGGACCCCCCTCGAAACAAGATTTGGCTAGTTTTCTGAGTAGCAATTGGGCAGGTTTTGTTGTGAAAACCTGGCAACCCTAAACAACAGTCACATTAGCAGTACTTTAGCAGTAAATATGTTAACATTCATAACGTAACATTTGAATTCAATTCTGACACTTGACAATTTATGACAACTCTGACACTGCAGATAGTGCTGTTCTTCCTCTGTTTTCTGATGTTGCACACCTAGTACAAATGTTTAAACATTGTTTAGTAGTTGGCAATGTAACTTTGTAAAAAAACATGACTGTGCACTGCTGTGCACATACTAGCTGTGTCTCATTTAGAAGGCTGCATCCTCCGGAGGTCGAATGCTCTGTAGGTCGCATCCTCTGTAGGATGCGTAACGTATACGAAGTGTCCTCAACCTAGAATTAAATGAGACGGCCTTCATAGGACGGGAGGAAAAGGAAACAGGAAGTATCACATTGATTTGCCAACACATTTAGAACATTGTTGCACCCTCACACTACTTAAATGAAGGAAAATTATTTCTAAATTTGGAAAGTAATTTGAAAAAAAAAAATGCTTTTACTTGTTTTATTTTGCTCAATGTTTGAGGAGCTGCAGCGTAACAGACATCTGTTAGAGAAAAAAAGGAGGAGGATATTAAGAACAAAGTTTATCTGTTTTTACTGGAGGCACTTTAAGTTAAGTTGAAAACAACACCGCGCTTGTGTGTAGATCTGCCGGCACCGGCATTTTTCAAATTAACGACGGTTGTTTACGGTGACGCAAAGAATTGTGGGTTATCTGTAGCAGCGAAGGATACACCTGATGCATCCTCCGAATTCCTGTGAAAGAAGGTCGCATTCGGAGTGTCCTACTTGCTTTTCTGAAATGAGACAGCCTCGATGACGTATGCACCCTTCGAATGAGACCTCCGGAGGACGCATCCTTCTAAATGAGACACAGCGATTGATGGAACACATAACGCGTATGACATCACCGTTTTTGCAAATTTGTGTTTTTGTTGTTTACGATATATCGCTTTCAAAAACTTGCACTTTGAAACCCGTTTTCAAAAGTTTGCATTCTCTGGCCACCAAAATGCTGCTGTTATGAAAATGAATGGCCACAACGCATAAAAAGATTCCCATTTTTAGTTGAAAATGGTGTAGCGTAAATGGACCCAAAAAAACTACTAAAAATGCTGTATTATGCATGCTAGGCCAGTAGTTGGCAATGTCACTTTGTAAAGAAACACGACTGATGGAACACGTGTATGATATTCCCATTTTCGCAGATTTGGGATTTTGTTGTTTACAATAAGGGTATCGTTTACAAAAACTTGCACTTCGAAACCAGTTTTCAAAAGTTTGCATTCTCTGGCCACCAAAACTTCATGTCATGAAAAAGAATGGCCAAAACGCATAAAAAGATTCCCATTTTTGGTTGAGAACAGTGTCGCGTAAACTGACCTGAAAAACTTAAAACTTAAAATGCTGTATTATGCATGCCAGGCCAGTAGATGGCGATGACACTTTGTAAAGAAAAATGACTGATGGAAGATAAAATGTGTATGACATCACCGTTTTTGCAAATTTGTGTTTTTGTTGTTTACAATAAGGGTATAATTTTCAAAAATTTGCACTTCAGTTTGCATTCTCTGGCCACCAAAACGCTGCTGTCATAAAAATGAATGGCCAAAATACATAAGAACTATTGAAACTACTTAAGTTATCACTGCACACTTGTTTTCCATTGCACATGTGAGCGTAACCTGCCTTTTATTTTTGTTTAACAGAAGGGGAGGAAGTGCTCTCGTACCCAGAAGTCTCCCGAGCCTCTGCGTCTGCGCTACGCTGGCTGCCGCAGCACACGCCTCTATCGGCCCAACTACTGCGGGACGTGTCTGGATGGGCGATGCTGCTCGCCCCGCCGCACACGGACCGCCCCTGTGCTCTTCGCCTGCCCCGACGGAGAGCACTTCGAGAGGGCCGTCATGTTTGTGCAGTCCTGCAAGTGCAACGACGAATGTGGCCACCTGAACGACGCGGCGCTCCCGCCCCAACGTTGGCTGTATGGCGACATGCACAAGTTTGTTGATTAACATCTTGTCCAAAGACCCGCCCCCATCTCTTTCCCCAACCAATAGAGTAGCGTTTCGAAGTGTAACTCTGAGTAGACGCTAGGCCGAGGCCTTATTATAATGCAAATCCATGTGGAAAAAAGGGCAATTTTGGGTTTCCAATCCCTTGTGCCGAGAGCCTTAGAGTAGATGCGCTTTCCGCGAGGATCTGGTATGGGATGAATCCCAGTTGTGATTATATACAATGGATTTTCTGATTGACTGGTGCTTACCATGAACAGTGATGCATTCTGGGGCACCTGCACAATCTAGACAAGACATTAAGCAGGTTTGGAGGAAAAAAAAAAATGCCTCAGCGGGACGCTGATTAGACGCTTTAATGTGGTGGTGGGACCGACTCTCAGCTTCACAAGGGCTGGTCTTTTCTTCTTTTGTAGTGATTGCTTTGCCTTGACGTTCAAAGAACAGCCAGCAAATATGAGGGAAACTCAACGGGAAGTCGTTGTAAGCTACCCAGGGTTTGACTCAGCTGCTTGTGGACTCGACGCTGAGACTGATGGTTTCGTGAGCCCATGGCTCCGTCAACTCACCAAGGGATCTTTGCCAAGTGCCGCAGCTCCCTGGCGTCAAAACGTCGGCTTCTCTGCTCCCGGCTAATTACAATCCTCTTCTTTGGGGGAAGAAAGAAACTCAGTAACCCCTTGGTTTGCAATAAAAATATGTTTAAAACACCAGCATCTGATGTAAACATGTAATTTGAAAGTAATGGGTGGGACGGTTCTTTCAAACGCTGGTCTGTAATCTACCACGTGATGGCAGAGCCTCGTGCAAACGGCACTGGTGTCTGTGCTTTATAATGCATAAGTCTCTATTTCTGCTTGGCATTGGTGCATGAACTGACGGCGGTGACGTCGTGCCATCTGCCCTGAAGAATGAGAGTTTGAACAGGCTTTGAGACAAAAACCGCAAAAATTTGAAAGGGAGAAGCCATCGAAATATTCTACTATATTTAATTGAGTTTCGTTTGAACTCCTAATAAATGCCTAGTTAAATGGCATTTCTACATTTTACATTTCAGACGCCATATTTTTTATAAAAGCATTTTTTGGAGAAATTATATTGTGGAAAGCTGTTGACTGAATAAACTGCCAATGCTGCATGCAAACTTGATGGAAAATGAACAGCTTTCTGTTGTTTCGTGTTAACTAATCTGACACTAATGAAATCGATTCATTAACATACACTATATTGCCAAAAGTATTGGGTCGCCCCCTTCTAATGAACAGGTTTGACTACTTTAGTAATTTCTATGAGTACAAATCTTAA
>JAFVLL020024808.1:0-32510 GCA_021397915.2 Tor tambroides | reverse complement strand
TATATATATATATATATATATATATATATATATATGCATATTACTGTTTCTATAGAATAAACAACTATAGAATCG
The DNA here is from genome assembly GCA_021397915.2 of Tor tambroides. Classification (NCBI taxonomy): domain Eukaryota; kingdom Metazoa; phylum Chordata; class Actinopteri; order Cypriniformes; family Cyprinidae; genus Tor; species Tor tambroides. The sequence goes on along the minus strand of JAFVLL020024808.1, from coordinate 32,435 downwards.
AGAATATTTTTATATGTCACAATCGTTTTCAATTCGATTATGTCTTACTCTTCATGGGATTGAGGTTCTTTTCCTCACTATAATGTTGTTTAACCTTGTAGCTGATTGATTTTTCCCTTAGGGATTTTTACAAGTTTTCGTTAAAGCCATGAACCAAGACTTCAACAAAAAAAAAGTTTTTAAAATAAATAATAAATAATAATAATAATAAACTTCCAGAAACAAAGTGGATGGGCACTAATGCACTCTATAATAAAAAAAAACATTCATGTTACTATAACATCTGCAGTTGCTGTTTTTGATTATGCATGTATTTATGTATGTAAGTATGTATGTATTTATTTATTTTGACTTGATTTTAATAAAAAGTATATTAATGTAAAAATTAACACAGCATTGATTGCTGGTTTATCATACTGATTGTCCTGGTAAACAGTAGACCTATACCTATAACCTGGCAACTGTTTAAACATCAAATGAACCTGGATCATTCGATGATTACACCCAAACATGCCCTGCTGAAAATCAGCTGAAACCAGTCTTAGCTGATTTTTGCTGGTCTTTTGACCACTTGTTTAGCTGGTCAGTCCGGGAGACCAGCGGACCAACCAGCTGAACCCCAGCTTGACCAATTTAAACCAACTATATCCATCTTAAACCAGCTATGACGAACCAACCTAGCTGTTTTTTTTCTTCTTCTTCATTTTCTTTTTCAGAAGGGTGGGAACTTGCTATGGCCAGAATAGGCAACAAATTAGTTTTGTTCCACCATCATAAACCATGCAGCCTAGAAATTTCTGGATCATATTTAACAGTAAATTATAGTATATAAACCATATTTCTACTCTGATCTGAATGATCTGCCAGATGTTGTTCGACATCCAGTGGTATGACTGCACATTTCCCACCTGGTGATACTCAGTCACATTCTTGTTCGCATGGGACATGACTGTAGCACCTGTGGAATCAGCACGCATGTGTTTATAGGCATACTCTAGCTCACACATGCTAACAAGTCATGCTCATTTATACACACAGTCACATGCATATACGCATTCACTGGCTGACTAGACTAGAGAGAGGGGAGAATGAATGCAGCAGTTTTTAAAGAGCATTTGGCTAGGTTCAAATAGTTGCCATGGTTTCAAGATGTTGCCATGGAAACACAAGCTGCCAATAAAATGAATCTGAATGCAATCTTTGCAGCAAGAGCAGGATGGCGGGAGGAGAAAGGTAAAGTGAGAGAGAGAGAGCGAGAGAAGGTGCCCCTCCGGATTGCGTCCCACAGTAAAGTGAGCAGCACGCCGAGGAGGTTTGGTGGGGTGGGGGATGCGTGCTGGGAAGGTAAGAGAAGAAAACAGCACCACAAAGAAAGCAGGGGGTGCGCGCTAACTATTTTAGGCCACCTGTCGTCATAGTAACGACGGCCTCACCATAGCGTGAGGAGGTAGTGTGAGATATGTGAGGGAGAGAGATAAACATATAGCAAGGCTTTGGGGGCTCCAACGTGAGTCACGCTGATGACTCTCCTCAAAATGTCAGGCTTTCTGCACGGGAGCCGCAGCTTTGGCTGCTCCTCGGACCGTTTGTCCTACCGCCGCGTCTATTTATGTGACTCTCGCTCACAGTCCCCTCCAGGGTTGCCAGGTTTTCACAACAAAACCCACCCAATTGCTGCTCAAAACTAGCCCAATGGACCCTTTTCATAAAGGGACGGTCACACGTACTGCACTTTTCATTCCATTGACTTCATACGCATGCAAATGCATTTACATTTACATTTACATTTAGTCATTTAGCAGACACTTTTATCCAAAGCGACTTACAAATGAGGACAACAGAAGCAATCAATTGTAGTATTAAAACAACTAAAAACAGATCCAAAACTAAAAGCTAAAACTTTATAAATACTGCATATACACATTTTAAAAAGAAAGAAATTAAATAAAAATGACAAATGCATACAACAAAATTTAAAAACTTAACATTTAAATGAAAACAAAAAATAAAGCTAAAAACAATTCAAAATATTAAAGAACAAAAAGGTATGAGAGTATAATAATGAATCTAACATAACACTAAGCCAAACACCAAAAAACAACTACATGTGTATGTACAACACACACATACATATATATACATACACATTTATAAATTCTATATTTCTATATTATTTCATTTCCATTTAGTTTGTTGAAGTATTAAAATAACTCAAATTAAATAAAACTAAAACTTTTAATAAAAGACCTATAGAGACATAATAAATTCAGACATAATTTAAGTAAAATTAAAATAGATAAATACAAATCAAACGACAGTAGTTTATCAGTAATACTAAAAACAACCCTGCCAAACACACGTTAAAAAACAACAACTTACTTACACATAGTAAGAAATTGTTATAAAAACTGAAATAGAAGTGAAACAAGTAGTAGGAAAGAGGAGAAATAAAAAGTGATACTTATATCCTTTGCCGGTGTCCATGCCCGGTGGAGTCGCACGGTAGAGTCGATGGTCTTTACACTCTTCGGTCTTCATGCGACCGCTGCCGCGGTAAACTAAGCTTTTTTATACCCGTCTACCAAAATACTAATTGAATTTAGCTGGACACACTTTCCTTATTTTTTCTCAACAAATGGCCAAGCAAGCGCAGACACTGACAAGATACGCGATACAGAACGAGACCAAACGCGATGTCAGCACGTCTCAGCAAATGCATCAGACCGGAAACGCAAGCTCATGCAAAAAGTTGGTTAAGGCTAGAAGGGATACGTATGGCACTAATGAGCATGCGCACATCAATCTAGTGTCATTTTTGTCACACTGTACAACAATAATTACTATTTTTTCATTATTGTAAGGGGTAGGTTGAGGGTTGGGGTAGGTGCAGACATTAATGAAGCACAATCTAATATGTAGAAAATTAAATTTCATTGTTCTTTACGGGTCCAAACACTTCAGATGCCACGAGAAACTGTGCTAATATACACAATGTGATATAATACTACCAAAAAAATTATAATCCTAACCTTTAACTCCATACCAAAATCCCAGATAGCCAGACAATGAAAATATAAATATAAATAAATAAATATAAAACAAATGTTTGTGTCTGGGACACTGTGAGCACAGAGACTGTAGTGTACACCACAAGTTTTTAAATGTTTAGCTTAAATATGAATAAATAGTGCTCATTAACGGCTGCTGAGATAGTATTCTCAAGTGAAACGAGTTGAGGCTTGGACCCGGAAACAGCACTCCTTATGTCACCACTTAACAAGCAGATGACTACTTCCTCTGCTGAGAAACATGAAAATGCGAAAAAGGTCCATGGCGTTTCGAAGGAGGTCCTGGTTGTGGCTAGAAGGGACACAGCTAAAACCGGAAGTTAACAATAAATTAAGTTTTCTACCTATTAGATTGTGTTTTATTAACGTCTACACCTACCCCAACCCTAAACCTACCCCTTACAATAATGCAAAAACAGTTTGACAAAAACTACACTATATTGATGTGCACATGCCCAGTAGATGAATCTGTACACCATCTGGCCTTGACCGGAGGTCCCCTGGTACAACTTCAAACCGCGGACATGAAAAACAACCCGCAGCAACGGTGTTAGCCCAATTCCACAGGAAAACAGCGGACTTGGCAACACTGGTCCTCTCGACCGTTTTGCGCTCCCTCTCTCTCCCTTTCTCTGAAGGACAGAGGTATTCCCACATTTCTCGGTCGCCATGGCAACGCTGCAGCAAGAAAGGAAGAGAGACCGCGAGAGGGAGGAGGGGAGAAGGAGAGATGAGGCCGGGGATGTGTGAACAATGCTAATGCTACTTCACTGATCACCAATTGTGTGTTTACTCCTCCTCCTCCGCTCCCGTTTTCCCTCTCTCCTCACCGGTGCTGTTTATCCGCCGTACTCCAGTCTGCTGTCCTCTCCCGCGGGCGCAAAACTCTCTCTTTAAACAGTGCTCCATTGTTATCTGTATTATTGTTGGGTCATTTAGCCGACGCCGGTATCCAGGGTAACCGGGTAGATGTGACATTGGTTCCCCACGTGAATACAAATATAGACAAGTATTCATCAATATCCAAAAGAGCCATTATGGGTGTAATGGCCGAGGCATCTCTGTCAGATCGCTCTATAAATAATGCAGTTTCATTTGAATCCCGCCGCAAGTCCAGCAGACTTCATCTCGACCTGATTGAGTTTATGCCCTACCTGCCGATGTATATGTGTGTGTGAGTGTGTGTCTGTGTGTGTGTGTGAGACGCTCAGGACCAGAACGAGTAAATTACCCTGCCGGTAAATCAGCTCAGGTAGGCCTACTGGATCTGGCGTCAACAGGTGTGTGTGTGTGTGTGTGTGTGTGTGTTGGCACAATCAACTGCATTTACATGCAGAATTCATCTTCTTCCGCCTCAGAGCCTGTGTCTCATCCTAAAGGCTTTTCTTGATTTAATCCACAAATAGATATGCTTTGATATCACTAATTTAATTGAACACAGCTTGTTATCACCTTCTGAAGCCTGCTGAAATGGCCTTTTAAATGGATAGGTTTTCTGAGAAATTAAAGGCAGCATGAAATCAAAATTGACAATTTCTATTTTTTTTTAAATGGAATATTATATTGCAGTATTTATTTATAAAACATTTCCCATGCACATCATATATATATATATATATATATATATATATATGTGTGTGTGTGTGTGTGTGTGTGTGTATATGTATATATAACTTCCCCTCCCTTTTCCAATGTTGTAGCTAGAAGGGATACAGCTAAAACCGGAAGCTATAGGTCTCTGCAGGAAAGTATTGTGAGTTACCAGATTGGGGCATTTTTAGACCATGTTACTTGATTGGCTGACATCATAGTGATGGTAGGTTCAAGGGTGGGGTTAGGTAAGGGGGATCATTTTGATTGCATTATAGAAACACCCAACAGTTTGAAAACCCCCAAAAAGTCAGAAATGCCCACTTTTGCTCTGCAGAGACCTAAATCTCATTCCCAATGGATAAAATCCAATCCCGCCCTACATTTTTCATGTTTCACTCAGGCATACATCACAACAGGGACGAAAAGTCTATTAAAACTTCCGTTTCATGCTGGCTTTGAAATGATGTCATGTTTTACAGACCCTCGTGTTGTTCCAGACTTTGGTCACTCTCATTCAGTCAGTAGGACTGGGGAATTACATTTCGCTTATTTATTAATTAAATTAAATTAATTAATTAATTAATTAATTAATTAATTAATTAATTTATTTATTTATTCATTTGTTTATTTATTTATTTATTCATAAAAATGATGCCATTCACCAATTATTTTCTATTTGTGATTTAGTCTAGTGGTTTAATTTCTGTTTACTATAAAAAAGGACCAAGGGTAAAACTCAGATTTAATATGTGTTTTTGCAATAAAACAATAAAAAAATTGATAATGATTCCATTGGTGTTCCATGAGGAACCTGTCAAACCCCAATAATAATAATAATAATAATAATAAATGAGTAAATAAGTTATTATTATATTAAGTATTCATCAATATTTGGTAGGCACCCTTCTATGGAACACAAATTAAGTTATTAGCAATTTAGCTTGTTTATAATAATAACAACAACAATTATACAGTGCATTAGTGCCATTATTTACTGCCCAGACAAATTCATATTTATACGTGTTCATACAAATATATTTATATATCTTATATATTTATATATCTTCTTTTGTGCTCAACAGAAGAAAGACACTCAGGTTTTGAACAACATGAGGGTGAGTAAATGATGACAAATCTTTTTATTTTTGGGTGAACTATCCCTTTAAGTTGATTGCAAAATAAAAATAAAAAGTATTTAGGGAGACAGACTCTGTTACATTATTCTGAATAATACATACATCATGACTCTCTGGTGGGATTTTCTGCATAGCATCATGGGTAATATAATTTTTCTCCACAAATTCACAGTGTGAACAGATATCTTCAAAAAAGTCATTAGATTAAACAACATTAGAATTCAGAACAGGTCTGTCTATAAAGGTGTTCATTAAATTATCATCAAAAATCAATTATCCTATGGAGAAAATGAATTTTTGGAGAAAATCTGGTGAAAAAGATTTTACTTCTGGAATTCTGTTATCATTATTATTATTATTATTATTATTATTATTATATAAATGCATTTTGAAATATATATTTAATTTTCTTTATATATATATATATTTTTTATGGAATAATAACTTTTACAATGTCTTACAGACCCGATGTTTTCAAATTATAAACCAAAAAGACAATGACAGCGATGACAGAATAATCTTTTTTGGCTAAATTATTCTTTGAAATATAAAGATAGCAGTCGATTAAAGCCGAACAAGACGGTTCCATTTTTAATGCATTTATTTTTCATGTATGAATTAATGCCCAGCCAACCTGCAACAGAGTCAGCTCCATGCACTACGCACTGCTATCGAGTGTGAACAGCATTGATTTCGAAACGATCCACGTGCATGTGAGTGTTTGTAAACGCCTTAGTCAAACTGCGACATGTTTAACACATATACTGTATATGGAGTCAGTAGGAACAGTACGTTTTCATTATGCGCCCTGCATTTCTTTATGCCTATACCCAGAGAAATGATTTTGAACTCTGAGCACACAGATCCTCAAGCCCCTCAGTGCCATGGAAACAGCATATCTCCGATAGCAACAGTGACCGCGGTGACATTTGTGATGTAACCTGATGATCTGTCATTTCTGCAGTGGGCTGTTTTTAATTCTTTTTTTCTCTCTGTCTTTCCTCACGTCCCTAATTACAGCTCATTTTGAAGCAAGAACGCGTTATTGTCTTTAAAGATGCATATTAAAATCAGATATCAAAGCAGGCTATATCTTCTCATCGCCTCAAATGATCTTTTGTCTGACAAAGGTGTGAACCTGGAGACCTGTAAATTTAGCTGTCTCGCACATATTTTGCGAGATATTCCAGTTGAGCCGTAGGCAGCATATGCACAGACTGCTTGTTATGTCACCACTATTAATAATATTATGTTAGAGTGTGTGCTTGGATTTGTGCAATCCGACATAAGATTGTTATGTTGTTGATGTGTCATTCTACTCACTCTCCGACTATCATCCTGTCTTTCTTTGCTTCGCTCACTCACTCATGCACCCTGCTTTGCGATCAATAACTTATCTTTCAGCGTTGATTTTCCTCTTCCCCACAGGAAAACAAATGTCCTTCTACAGGACAAACAAAGGGGAGAGAGGGGGAACGAGATGATGACACACCAGAAAGAGAGGACAGGATACGAGGCTTGATCATTGTGAAATTACCGGTAACCCAGTAGATATACTGAAACTGAAACATATTCTCATTTAAAGGGAAGAAAAAAGTGGGCCAGGGGGTGTTGCGGGAAGATTGAAAGGGTAGTTATAATAATAATAATAATAATAATAAATATAGCTGCAAGCAGCAATTACAGGGCCAAGCACTCCAAAGGCAAAATGAGGAGCTAAGCATGGCATGGAGCATCAGACCAAATGCAACAATGAGTAATAAAAGCAATTTGAGGATGATTGTAATTGAAATGGCTGGAAAATCATAAATACAACCTCTAGTAATATGATTAAATGGCTTATCACTTTTGACCAACAGGTAGCGCTGTAATCAAATCATTTTGTTGTGTTCTGTGTGAGGTGACAATGGCACACACAAAGTTTGCTGTTATTATGTCAAAGCTTTGCAGAGATACAGCCTTAGAGTCATTTTGGCACCATGCCTAAAATTTGTAGCGGAGCTATACAAAAACGGTTTCGTCTATCAACAGGAAATCCATAACATTTCATCAGCACAGTCTGAAGATGATCTGACTCGATTTTGGTGAAAATCGGACCGACGGTTGAGGAGGAGTTCGAAAAAGTAGGTTTTCAACATAAATCAAAATGGCAGACAGGAAGTTTGGCCCACAATGGCATAATTGGTATCGATGTTGTCGGCATCACCCAAGGAATATTTTGAGACCAGTTTCATTACAAGAGGCTAATGCAGTCAAAAGTTATTAGCATTTTTGAATGCTACCAAAATGATGTGGCGTGGTCAGTGTGAGGTGACAATGTCACATACAAAGTTTGGTGTCAATATGTCAAAGTTTCGCTGAGATACAGCCTCAGATGCAGTTTGGTATCTTTCCAGCAAATTTGTTGATGCGCAAAACGAAAACCATTTTGTATATCGACATGAAATCCATAACTCTTTGCCAGCATGGTCTGAAGATGATCCGAGTCAAATTTGGAGAAAATCAGACCAACGGTCTAGGAGGAGTTCGAAAAAGTAAGTTTTCAACATCAATCAAAATGGCGGACAGGAAGTTCAACCAATTATGGCAAAATAGGTATCAATGTTCTCGGCATGATCCAAGAAATCTAACAAAACCAGTTCCATTACAATAGACTAATGTAAACAAAAGTTGTTAGCATTTTTTAGAAATGTCATTATAACTTTTTGAGTACTGTCAGGACATGGTGCCGAAGAAGCATACCAAGTTTTGTAATGATACTTCAATGCGTTCGTAAAATACAGCATTTTAGTACAAAATTCAAAATGGCCGATGCCCAAAATGGCTGACATGGGAAAATTGGGTATCATTCGACTTGGCATGATGCACCGAATCTAAAGAGACCAGTTGTGATTTTTGGTCAAACTATTCAGAAGTTATAAGCAAAAATAGCCATTTTTCATATCTCCTGACCACTAGGTGGCACAGCGCCGAAATACTGCAGGTAGTCTCAAGTCATGTTTGTTATAACACACACCAAGTTTGACGAATCGACTTGAATTCCATAACTTTTTGCCAGCATAGTCTGAAGATGATCTGAGCCAATTTTGGTGAAAATCGGACAAACCGTCTAGGACGAGTTCTAAAAAGTAGGTTTCACGAACAATTGAAAATAGCGAAAAAAGTAAACCCTACGATTTTTGAATTTTGCATTCGACTCAGCATGAGCCAAGGAATCAGAGGAAAAAAGAATTTTCCTTTTGTGGCTTACGGTTCAAAAGTTATTAGCATAAACATGAGTACAACTTTGGACAAGTGGTGGCGCTAGAGAGTTTTAGATAGAAACTCAAAATTTGCTGTGGTTAGTATTGACACTATCCTCTATCAGTGTGCCAAATTTGATAACTTCCCTGCAAGCGGTTCTATGGGCTGCCATTGACTTTCGAGTGGAAGAAATGGAAGAAGAAGAAGAAGAACGTCAACGGATACAATAGGTTCCATCGCACCTTCGGTGCTTGGCCCCTAATAATACATTTTATTTAAAGGCGCCTTTCAGAGCACTCAAGGACACTGTACAGTAGAGTGATAATCATAAAATCTTGACTGCAATACAGTAAATAACTATTAACAATAAATCATTTAAAATTGGTCAGAAAAAGATAATCTAAACAGGTAAGTTTTAAGGCATGATTTAAAAGTAGTCAGACAGTCACTTTCTCGAATAGATTGTGGAAGAGAATTCCAGAGATTAGGAGCAGCACAACTGAAAGCCCTAGACCCCATATAGTGGCTAAACGAACAGAAGGTACAAATATAGCTGCAAGCAGCAATGACGGGGCCAAGCACATCAGCGGGAAAATGAGGAGTTAAGCAAAGTATGGAGCATCAGAACAACTGCAGAAATGAGTAATTGAAGCCATTTTAATTTTATTGCAGTCCAAATGGCTGAAAAATCATTTAAAACTACCAGTAATATAATTGAACAACTTTTCACTTTTGACCAACAGGTGGCATCGTCAGCAAATCAATGTGGTGTGTTCTGTGTGAGGTGACAATGGCACACACAAAGTTTGGTGTTAATGTGCCAAAGCATTGCAGAGATATAGCCTCAGAGTGAGTTTGGCATCAAGTCTCAAATTTGTTGCTGTGGTATGCAAAAACCGTTTTGTCTATCAACACGAAATCCATAACTTTTTGTCAGCATGGTCTGAAGATGATATGATTCGATTTTGGTTAAAATCGGAAAAACGGTTGAGGAGGAGTTTGAAAAAGTAGGTTTTCAACATAAATCAAAATGACGGACAGGAAGTTCGGCTTTCTATGACCTAATTGGTATGCAGAGCTGGGTAGTAATTGATTACATGTAATCTGGATTACGCAATCAGATTCCAAAAATTAAGTACTTGTAATTAGAGTAAGTTACATTTTAAAATACTCGTAATCAGACTACAGTTACTTTTTTATTGATTACATGATTACATATTCACACAATAGCAATAAATTATTCATCATTTATTGATTCTCTCTAATTCCTCTTTTTTCTTTTAAAGTTTCCTTTCTAAAATAGTCTACCGCTTATACACTCAGTTTTGTGGACATTCACACATAGACTAGTCATTAGTCGGGTGGTGACACAGCATTTGACCAGTGGATTTACAAAAATCATTTCAGGTTTAATAAGTGTTTCAACATGGCATCAACTACTGATGAACACATTCATTTTTATTTGAATTATCACTCAGTAGGTTATTTAACCATGCATTATGTATTATTGAAAGGCTTTTGTCTTTCAAACTCATTAAAATGCACATTCTCAATTTTTGTCACCTGAACCTCTTTCACCTAATATATTTACTGTAAAGGGGTGGTCAATCAGCAATTCTGTAAAAGACAATTTCTCCCTTTGCATTGAACTTTGAGCACTTTGCAGATGTTGTTTACGCTCAAACAGCAACATTCCACACTAACTAAAGTTAAAAAAGTGAAATCATAATCAATGACCCCTTTAAGTACCCCTGAGATTTTAAAATAAATATTTTAAGTATCACATTTGCATGTTCATGGTTCTCTGACATTGGTTAATTGTCATATGGTGTGCAATTAAACATAAAATATTTCTTTTTTAGTAAGTGAATTATTTTTGATTTTAAAATGATTTATTTTAATTTTACATTATGATTTAATTACATTTTTGCCTTTCATTAAACTCACAAACCCCCTGCAGTTCCTTTACGAAGTTTGAGAAAGCTTGATGTAATGTGTTTAATGCACTTCATGTCGTTAATTACAATGAAAGGAATATATTTTCTCACTTTTTGTATTTTTACATCATTATGGTACAAGATTATCCTGTTTAAATCAATGTGATAAACGAGTTAGGTCAAAAGTTATCTAAAAGTAATCTGATTATATTACCTAAAATGTGTAATGTAATGGATTACGTTACTGACTACAATTTTTGTCATGTAATTTGGAATCAGTAACGGATTACAATTTGTAAGCAATCTACCCAGCTTGGTTGGTATGTATGTTGTTGGCATGACCCAAGGAATAATTTGAGACCAGTTTCTTTACAATAGTCTGATGCAATCAAAAGTTATTAGCATTTTTTGAAATGTAGTTATTAATAATTAATGATTGGTTTATTACTCTTGACCAACAGGTGGCGCTGTCACCAAACTGATGTGGCGTGGTCAATGTGAGGTGACAATGGTACACACAAAGTTTGGTGTCAATATCCCAAAGCATTGCAGAGATACAGCCTCAGATGCTGTTTGGCATATTTCCAGTAAATTCGTTGATGCGCTAAACGAAAACCGTTTCGTATATCGACACGAAATCTATAACTTTTTTTGCCAGCATGGTCTGAGGATGATCCGAGTCAAATTTGGTGAAAATCGGACTAACGATCTAGGAGGAGTTCGAAAAAGTAGGTTTTCAACGTGAATCAAAATGGCGGACAGAAAGTTCAACAAATTATGGCAAAATTGGTATCGATGTTCTCGGCGTGAACCAAGGAATGTAACAATACCAGTCTGATTACAATAGTCTAATGTATGCAAAAGTTATAATAAAATTTCTAAAAATGCTTATAACTTTTGACTACAAGGTGGCGCTGTCCCCAAACTTTTTGAGTTCCATCAGGGCATGGTGCCGAAGATGCATACCGAGTTTTGTAATGACACGTTAATGCATTCGTAAAATATAGCATTTTATGACAAAATTCAAAATCGCCGATGCCCAAAATCACTGATATGGGAAAATTGGATACGGTTCAACTCGGCATGACCCACCGAATCTAAAGAGACCAGTTTTGTGATTTTTTTTCCCAAACCATTCGCAAGTTATAAGCAAAAATATGCATTTTTCATATCTCCTGACCCCTAGGGGGCACAGCACCGAAACACTGCAGGTAGCCTCAGGTCATGCTTGTTATAACACACCGTTGCGGAGATATGACCTCAGATCCATTTTTGAGTGCTTTTCATACAATTAATTTGCGTGTCATTCGAGAACGGTTTGAGTAATCAACTTGAATTCCATAACTTTTTGCCAGCATGGTCTGAAGATGATCTGGTTCAATTTTGGTGAAAACTGGTGCGACGGCCTAGGACGAGTTCGAAAAAGTAGGTTTTTCGAACAATTGAAAATAGCGAAAAAACTAAACCTTACGATTTTTGAATTTTGGATTTCATTCGACTCAGCATGAGCCAAGGATTCAGAAGAAAAAAAAGATTTTTCCTTTTCTGGCTTACGGTTCAAAAGTTGTTAGCATAAGTGCAACTTTGGACAATTGGTGGCGCTAGAGAGTTTGAGTTAGAGACTCCCAATTTGCTATGGTTAGTGGTGAGACTGTCCTCTATTAGTGTGCCAAATTTCACAACTTTCCCGCAAGCGGTTCTATGGGCTGCCATAGACTTCGGGGTGGAAGAAGAAGAAGAAGAAGAAGAAGAAGAAGAAGAAGAAGAAAAAGAAGAATAAGAACACTAATGATTACAACAGGTGCCTAAGCACCTACGGTGCTTGGCCCCTAACAAGGGAAACAGATGAAGAAGATTTGAGAGTACGTTCCGGGATGTAAATATGAAGCAAATCAGAAAGATAAGGAGGGGCAGAATTATGAAGAGCTTTGAAAGTGAGAAGTAGAATCTTGTACTCTATTCGATATTTAACAGGAAGCCAGGGAATGTAGTAGAGAACTGGAGTGATATCCTCGGTGGAAGAGGTTCTAGTAATTATATGTGCAGCTGAATTCTGGACCAACTGAAGTTTATAAAGAAGTTTATGGGGTAACCCAAAGAGAAGGGAGTTACAATAGTCAATGCTTGAGGTAACTAGAGCACGTACAAGAATAGCTGTGGAATCTGGTGTGAGAAATGGACGAAGGCGACTGATGTTCCGTAAGTGGAAATACGCAGACCGAGTAATATTGTTCACATGCTTTTCAAAAGATAAAGTACTATCGAGGATAGTTATGGGATGGATGATTAGCCCTTGTCTCCAAGGTTACCCTTTACAACTGTATCAGCACAGCGCGGATGGGAAAAGACGAGGAGGAGTTGTTTGGTGAGGCGGCATATGGAAGGGATGGAGCTTAAGTCATTACAGAGATCAAAGACCTGTATTGACCTACGGTACAGCTGCATTAATTTCATAGAACTTGGGCTGCGAAAGATAGACAGGTTTTAAGGCTCACGAAGTGAAAATGATACTCGGCTCAGGATTAAAAGGCAGCTGTAATACCGAGTTTATGACTAGGAATCTTCTTAAAGAGATAGTTCACCCAAAAAACATTTAATCAGCCTCATGTAGTTCTGAACCTGCATGACTTTCTGTCTTGCGAATAAAAACTGAGAGGTGTAGCATCTGCTCCTTACTACACAATAAAAGTGAATGGTGACCAGGGGCTGTCAAGCTCCAAAAATGACAAAAAGGCACCATAAAAGTACTATAAGGGGCCACTGACACAGAATGGTTTTCCATTCCACTACACTACTCTTCCATTGGTTTATAAACGTATTAGATGAATGTTTTTGACCGCTGTGCTCACGTATTGCATTTTTTCGCAGCGTCTTGCACATGAAGCAGCATTCTGTGGCGCTGAAGTTTAAGTAAATTCACCTATTAAAGGGATAGTTCAGCCAAAAATGAAAATTCTGTCAGGCTCACTATCGTCAAAGATAACTGACAATTAGCATACAGTTTGGATTGGCGGTATGGTTCTGTTCTGGGCAAGAACTCCCTGCCCATCAATGCAGCCTAACAGGGATAAGAGCAGCAATAATCCCCCAGGGTAAACAGAACAGAAACCAACATGGATGTATTGCAGATATCATTAAAGTTCGATAATTTAATGTAACATTTTAGAAATGAAGTGATTCAGGGAGAATCAGAAGGCTGAATTGGGGATGGAGGTGGGTAATTAGCTATTGAACAACGCAAAAGCTGGTGATAATACTGAAGGACCTTATATATGAGTGCTGTGATAGGTGTCGCATCCCTATAGGTAGACGTGGATCAGCTGAGAGCCAGCTGATGTGAGCTTGCCTAACGTGACCTGCCAGAACTAACGCTACGCTTTATTTCTGTCATTAATTACATTCATGTCGTTCCCGACTTTCATTCATCTTCGGAACACAAATTAAGATATTTTTGATGAAATCCGAGAGCTTTCTGACCCTCCATAGACAGCGATGCTGAAAGGACATCATTAACATTGTCCATGTGACATCAGTGAATTGTTGAATAAAGTTCTCTTTGTGCACAAAAAGTATTCTCGTAGCTTCATAAAATTACAGTTGAACCACTGATGTCACATGGAATATTTTAACAATGTCCTTACTACCTTTGTGGACCTTAAATGTGGTAGGACCCCTGCTGTCTATGGAGGGCCAGAAAACTCTCAGATTTCATCAGAAATATCTTCATTTGTGTTCTGAAGATGAACACATGCAGGGCAAATGTCTTTTGTGGTCTGAGGTAGAGTACAAATAAAATCATATTGGAATGAGTAGAGTGTGAAAAGTGTGTGAAAAAAAAAAAGATTTTCTTTTGGCTGAACTGTCCCTTTAACCTCAAAACTACAGAGAACAACTGGAACATCTATTAATAATGGATCTCAACAGATGTAGTGTGTAGCTTTTAGTGTGAGAGCAGTTCTGTTTATTAAGTTCAAGGGTGGAAACAAGGGGCAATACAAAACACAAAACCTTCAATAAAAAAGCAAAAACACACACAATGTGACAAGATTGAATTCACTGGAAAAAGGAAAATTAAAGCTGTCTGGCAAAGAGAGGCAGTATTTTCACAATACCACAAGTGGAGCGGTCATTTAAAGTTCAGCTATTAAAAAATCTAGAGCATCTCTAATCTGTTACTACATAACTTTTGGTTTTGAATGGAATTGTGTTGATATGACCAGACCTTGACCGCTTCAGACATAGTTTGGTGGAATATTAACATTGATGCAGCATTCCGGGATGCAGTTCAGCCTGGGTCATTCGCGCATGTTAGAAGCAGTATAAACATTCTGCATGTTCAGATGCTCAAAAGAGGTGTGAAAACAGAGCCCAGCCGAGGCTGTGGTAACACTAGTGTACGTATGTATGTGTGCCTTGAGGTGAGAATGAGGATTGTTAAGATGCTTACATAATTTATTCAGTGCGAGTGTGGATTGGGCACCCTGGGTGAGGTGTGTGCCACAGCACTATTGTGAAGGGCATGCTTACAAGGCTGCCTTCAGCTGATCTCCTCCTCTGAACTCCATACCAAGAATATAAAGAGGAATTCAGAACTTTGATTTTAAGATTCGTACATCAGGTTTGTATGATTCAATTACATTTTTCTTTTAAAACCATCTATACAAAAAGTATTAATATAGGTACTGAACTACTCAAGTAGTATGTCTTTTTCATGGAAAATGCAAAAGTACTTTAAAGAAACCTTGTGAAGAAAAATGTGTGGAATTATACTATATAATAAAGTTGCACAAATTTATATTATTGCATTAAAAATATATAATTTCAACAATAAAATTTTATTTGAAAAAGTCAAGACTCATTATTTTACACATTTTTTGTGTAACTGTCTTGTTTTAAGACTGTTTAGATATTTTTACTGGAAAATAAAATACTGTTTAAGTTGTACTTTTTTTACTTTTTCATCTGTGTAACACTATCCCTTCATAAAGAGAAACATGCTCATAAATATGAACACATGTACGAATAATAAATAAATCAAGAAATCTATAAATTGCTTATATTTTGTTTTTAAATTGTTTTGTTTTAAACATAAATCTATTATATATCCATACTATTTTATATATATATATATATATATATATATATATATATATATATATATATATATATATATATATATATATATATATATATATATATATATTACTTTTGGAAAAAAAATTCTGACAAGCCAAGTCTTATTATTTTACACAATTTTGTGTAACTCTGTCTTGTTTTAAGGATGTTTAGATATCTTTTTTGAGTTTGAGTTTTGGGTTGGGTTTGAGTTGACCTTTTCCATGTATCCTTTCATAAAGACACACATGCTCATGAACACATGCACACATGCATGCTTTCATTTATGCAATGAGAAAACGCCTCCACTGGGGTGGAATGAAACGTCAGCCGAAACCTTTACACGGAACACAGCACCGCTCCGCAACGTTCTGCACATCCCTTGTTTTTGTATCTAAGATGCAAAACGCAAATGGACGTGAAGGAACACAAGCACAATGTCACCCTCACACACAGACTAACACACACACCCTTAGGTTAGACAATAATTGTAACCCTGAGTCAGAAGTATTCAGACGCTGACCCTTTAGCTAACCCCCACCCACAGGAGGCGTAGACTGCAGGCTAAACATCAGCCCAGAGACACACACGTACACACACGCTCACTCATACATCGCAGGCAGAGGTCAGCCATCGGGGTCAACCTAAACACCCCACAGCTCTCAAGTCACAGCTCTAGTGTCAAAGCAGCGATAACACATTCACATAATGGCTGCTAAACGCACATACATTGATTCAGGACACTCCCATACACTCACACGAATCACTGAGTCAGATGCTTAATGTCAACATGACATCAAAATGAACCCTATTAACTGTCTAAATGTGTGTGATACATCAGTGCATGTTGTTGGAAAAAAGCTTTATAGTCTTTAGAGTCAAAATGAAATGACTTGCTCTGCCTCTTACATAACTTTTTGGCTAAGGTCATCAAGTTTTTACTTCTAAATCCCTCTCCTCCACTTTACACAATCCAATCACTGAGAAATACATACATTTACTGAATTAAAATTGGCTGCGAATGTTGTTTCATGTCATCTTTAAAATGTACGGCTAAATTCATACAAGCAGACATACAAAACACACTCATGTTCTCACATCCCGCATTTTGCATTTGTTGTTTGTTTGATCCTGTTTTTGTCATGAAAAACATCCAAAATAACCACCCACAGTTCAATACTCATTTTGTGAAAAAAAGAACATCTTTTATTCCATAAATTTATCAGTATGGCACATGAACAGAGATTGAATGGTCTGAAAAAGATTTGGCACAGAACCATTACAGCAGAACGAATCTGCCCTCCTCCACATACATATGCACACACACACACACACACACACACACACACACACACACACGCGCGCGCGCGCACACACAAACAAACACACACACAACACATTTCAGATGTTAATAATACACTCATTCCAGAGCGATTTATCCAATAGGTTCAAACAGAGTCGGGAGAAACAATCACATTAACAACTACTTTCAATATTTCAAAGGGACTCGAGCAAACTCAAAGTGGCAGATGGGGGAATGTTTAATTGAACAGAGGGAAGGAAATATCTGAGGCATCAGTTTGCTTCTCTGTTGTGTTTCTGTTTTTTTCTTACTCTCAAGAGAGGATTGTGGTTGCAGCGCGCGTGTTTGTGTGTTAGACACCAGACAGTTGTGAATTTCTGGTCCTTCAGGAAGAAAAGGATAAAGGCTTATGGGGGAAAGAGTGAGACAGAAAGATGAATCTAAAAGAGATCAGTCTAGGAAAATAAGGTATGACGGCAGAGGAATTAAGGGATCGTTGTTGAATGAAATTATGTCATCATTTATTCACCCTTGTGTCGTTCCAAATACATGAATTAATTCCCAAAAGATGATTTTTAAAGAATAACCTGGCCATATTTTTAATTTAATGAAAATGAATGAGGACTCAAGCAAGCCCCAACATGTGAAAAAGCACTATAAAAGTATTATAACAGCAGCCCATTTGACTCAAGTGGCAGGTTTCATCTTCTGAAGCTTTATGTGAGAAACGGATTGGAATTTAAAACATTATTCAACTTGAAACACTGTATTAGAAAAGTAACAATGTCTGATTCATAAACAAATGATTCATTAGAGTTAAGGAATCATTTTCTCCAGTTCACAAATCCATGATTCATAATGATTTGGTTCTTTTCGTTCTAAATGTTTCGGTTCATCAGTTCAACTCACCAGATCACTCGACTCAACATTATCAGTGAATGGCAACTTAAATTTCAGACTGCTTGTCAACTGCTGTATCATATGGCTTTAGAAGGCTTGGAATACAGTGCATGAGTCATATGGATTTAGTGGTGTTTTTCACATCTTTTTTTGATGCTTTACAGCCCCTTTTACAGCCTCAGTTTAATTATATTGAAAAGTTTTTTCTAGAATATTTTTCCAAAATTTTTTTTCCAAAAAGTTCTGGCAAAAATGGGATTGGAACAACATGAGGGCTGTTGCTCAAGACAGAATCAACAAGGTCAGATTTAGGTTTCCGGGTAAATCATTCATTTAAAAGGCTGAATGAAGTGCATAAGGTACAGAAAGAAAGAATGTCCCTCTTTTCTCTCTTTCAGTTTCTTTCTCTCTTAAGCCGGTGACTCAGAACGAAAAGGTCTGATGTGTTATCAGCATGTCGGAAGATATAGATGTAGGGAAGGAGGAAGAGGGTGAGAAAAGGAGAGAGAGAGGGGTGATGTCAGCTGTGCGCCTCTCATTCCTGCAGGTTACTAACAGTGAGGTCATCACAGCCCACAGCAACGCTTGACATACAAGGATAGCAATGTCCCTGCACATGCGCACGCACACACACACACAAGACACACATGACTCAATCTGGCAGACTGATGGACGTCCACATACACACACATGCTGGCTGTCAATGAGCAAACACACAGAGTGTTCACACAGACACCTACAACATACAGTATTTGCACCTTCACACACGCCACACAAACGCACACTCGTATATGCCCACACACTCATTGTTTGGTAGATGTACAAACACCTTTCTTACTTAGTTCACAAAGTCATTGGTGCAAGCATGCCTACACACACTCACACACTCAAATAAGACATGATGAAAAGTGACAAGACATGTCCGAGCGTCCTATGACAGCCAGCCTCATCTCATTCTATTTTCTCTCCTGATCTTTTTCTTTGTCAGAGATTTATCAGCAGAATTAGCATATAGGTTTTAGAGTTTATCTGTAGGGAAAACGTGATTCCAGCCTTCATTTTTGCCCTCAATCAGATGTCGTGGTCTAGAGGAATGATTTTTTGACTACAGTTCAAGAGGTCAGAAGTTCAAAACCTTTAATAAACCTATTTAAAATGTATTATTTTTGTTAGTAAATTAGCAATGGGGGCATTTGTTTGAGTGTTATTTTGAGATTTGACTGTAATGGAGAGCAACCCACGGATGAAGCAAAGCAGTCAAGGCTGTGGTGGTTGGTCTAGTTCATCCCCTGCTGGTAGATTCCCGCAACTATGAGGGTTCATGACAGTTTTCAAAGTTAGAGTGTGCGTTAAAGACATGATTGTTTAATGCAGTAGCCTTTTCTTAATATTCACACCCACCAAATTTGACGAAATCTTAATTTCAATTACATTATTCTAATAAAAGCACTAGTTTTTACAGTTATGGAAAAATTTGCATGTACTTAATACATTTTTTTTTTAATGTAAGAGTGTATGTGAAGATTTGTTACTTGAATGTTTGAGGCTTTCGGTGTCAGTCGCTTCCAGTTATTTTAGCTCACAAAAACAGTCCATTATGCTGCTTGATATTGCAAAGCGGTATTTGTTAACATAAGGCCAGTTTTACTAACAGCTTGCACCAGCACAAACCGTCTTTTGTTAAAAAGATAGTACTGTCAGGATTTACTTAAGATGCGCAGTGAAGAATTAGCGCTGAAGAGGCGTGGACACAGTTATTTTTGTGTCTGACCTTATTGAATATGCATTTGTAAGAGTTTCCCTTTCAGATGCAAAATTTACGTGAGGAGAGTATTCAAATAAATCACGCAACGCAATTCACTAATGTTTGCGCTCGTCAAATTACTGTTTTTTGCGCCATTATTTAACGCCCAAAAAAAGCATGTCTTAAATGGCTGCAATTATTGTTGCTAGGAGGAGGCACCACAGAGAACAGAGAGCGCGTGGTAGAAGGGAGAGGATTTTTTTCCACACGTATTAATTTATTTGGAATGCCAGAAGAACACATTATCCGAACATATAGTTTGCCAAGCCATGTTATTTTTAATTTGCTTCAGGAAATAAAAGATGACTTGGAACCCTCAACTAGGAGTCACACAATACCAGGTCTATCAAAACATCTTGCAACCCTTCATTTTTTGGTCTCCGGTTCTTTTCAATGTACTGTGGCTTCTTTATTTCTCTATTCTTTATTTGCGACTATGCTAATTTGCGCTGTGCTTGGTGGTATATTGCGTTGGTCGATATGTAAATGAGATGCTGCATCTGTGTTCTTCTGTGTTGCGCTCTTGCTCTAATTTGCCCTGTTTAGTAAAACTGGCCCATACTGTAGTATCTAGTATCGTAATCATAAACGCTATAGTTTTACCATTTGACATGCTTTGCTATTCTTCTAGTTATTTACCTATAGCAGGTATTGAATATGAAGTCTGGCACATTCACAGGCTTACTTTTGTGTTGAGATATAAGACGGATAAGTTTAAGTTATTTAATTTATTAAACAAACATTTCAATTTTGTTGTCTTTCCTCACAAAGTATAAATGGGTAAAAATTTATAGCTGCCTTTATATTTTAGAAAAGGGATCATATTTGGGAGTCTGACTGCGACATCCAAACGTTTAAAAACCTCTGGGCTAGAACATGAATGTTGTCTAATGTGAAGTCTTCAGTGGTTGGGGTTTTGGGAAAACCCCACTGGGAATGATAAAAAGGAAATTGTTTTACAAAAATGACTGCACTATGAACATAAATCAAAAGCTGAAAGCTGACAGAAGGGGAGAGAAGTTTAAGGTAAAATCAATAATTCTAGTTAAACTTTATTTCATATTGATAAATGTTTACTGTTATGCTGCTCTGTGCCTTTTAAAGTTATTGCACCAAAATCAGTGTGTGCGATTTAATGTGCTGAGATAATGGCACGCATTTGTTTCGCCTCTTCTGCAAATCTTGCTCTGCGTTCCGCCACGCTACACTGTAACTGGGTCACATTTAGATCATTCGGTTCGCTCAGTCTCCGACGGCACTGTCACTCTGACCCCGAGAACCCAGATCAGGTTCTCCTGCGGCTCTAGCATGGGTTCGCTTTATGCCGTCACAGCATGAGCAGGTTCTTCATAAGGTGATCAGGTCACAGCTCATTGCCCTCTCACCAGCCCCTCCACAGGCTGGTTGGAGACTGTCCACTTCAAAGTTTTTACACTGGACTGCCTCTCGAACATACACCATCCCTTTCCAACTTTATTCAAAAACAAACATCACACAAGGAATTGAGCCAATAAGATGCCCAAAACCCATAAGAGTAACACGTTTGAGGCTGAAGAGCAAAAGGCACGGTCTGCAACTCAACTGAGAGTTCATCCTCAGAGAGGAGCCAAGATGCTGCTTCAGCTGTTTTAACAGGGCTGACTCACTCAAGATACTGTTACACATTTACACAACCCTACACTGCAGAAAATCATTTTCATAACCAGTATTTTTGTCTTGATTTCCAGCAAAAATATCCAAACATCCTTAAAACAAGAGGATTTTGCTACATTAGCAGCAAAATTGAGTAAGGTATTAAGACTTTTAAGAGAATATATCTTAAATGAAGTTTATTTTTCTTACTGCATTGGCAATTTTTTGTCTGTTTGTGTAAAAACAGAAAAGAAATTACCAATGGGGTAAGAAAAATAAACTTTATACATATACATATTCTTTGAAAACAACCAGCCTTAATATCTTAAGCCAAACTGTGGTCCATGCACTGAAGATATGAAATACAATGAAATATGTTCAACTTCAAATGATGGTTCACCCAAAAATGAAAATTTTGTCATCATTTACTCACCCTCACATTGTTCCAAACCTGTATGAGTTTCTTTCGTATGTTGAACATAAAAGAAGATATTTTGAAGAATGCTGGTAATCAAACAGTCAATGATCCCCATTAACTTCCATAGTATTTATTTCCCTACTATAAAAGTCAATGGGGATCAACAACTGTTTGGTTCTTCAAAATTCTTCAAAATATCTTCTTCTGTGTTCAACATAAGAAAGAAACTCCTACAGGTTTGGGAAAAAAATTGTTGTTTTTATAATAATCACAAGTTTTTTTTACATGAAAATATACAGCTACCTTATATTTTAGTTAGGCGGTCCCTCATAATAGGATCATCATATCTGAGGGTCCTTGCCATCAAAACTCCATGTCTTTTTGAGAAATTTTCCTTCTGAAGTGACAACACGACAAAAATACTAATAAAGAAAGTGATTTTTTTTTTGGAGAAAAAAATGAGACTTTCTAAACCAGAGGAGCATAACACCTCATGGTGTCTCTAAACCAAAAAGCACTGTAGGAGGACACACAGGACTGAAGAAGAATGAAAACAATATTGCGAAGAGTTTTGTCCCAGGAGATGATCAATGAGAACTGAAAATTAGCAATATAATTAATTCCCATTAGCAAACACACTCAACTGCAACCTTATCTTCACAGCCTTTGCAAAACCCAGTAAAATAGCCATTTGTTTTCAAGGAGTCAAAACCCCAAAATTTAGAAACATCTCTCTGATGTTTCCAGGAAACACATGCGCAAAACTGGATGCTAATCAGCCATGTAACCACCATTACAAAAGCCAGTGACATCCCTTAAAGTTAGAAATGGCCTTAAAGGAGGAGCTGAAGCAGGCAAGTCAAGCTGCAAAATGCAGTCTCTTAGGACTTGTCATGGGGCTCAGGCACATGGTATGGATGGATATTACTGCAGACATGCAGAAGCAACAGTATACATACACACATACATGTCTGGCCCATGTGTCAAGTGCCAGTCAGTCAAGTGCCATCCGAACACAAAAGGCATTTGAGAAGCTTGTACCATGGAGGATTACATTAGATGACAAGGCACAACCTATTTGAAATCACAAAGAAGACACCGATGCGGTTTCCGAGTCTGAGGTGTCACATGTAATTATCAATGCCTCTGTCCGTAGGCGCATGTGTGTGTTTGAGGGAGGAGGTGGGTAAAAGCGCTTTCTATTGACTGAGTTGAGGGTCTAGGATACAATCTTGCATTAGTGTGTGTGTGTGTGTGTGTGTATGTGTGTGTGTGTGTGTGTGTGTGTGTGTGTGTGTGTGTGTTCAGGGGCAATCAGTGTTTGACAAGCTGCTGCGGGCTCTTTACAAATCAGTGCGATGACGCAAACAGACGTTGTGAACAACTGATCCCATTCTTTTCATAAAACCCCTCAAACACACACGCACATAAATGTCCTGATGGGTATCGGGAAGCCCACACAACAACTACAATGGCAAACGAGGCACATGTTCAAACAAACCATACACACGCTCCCTAACACGATAAATCATTATGTGTGACTTCACCACACACACTCAAGCTGCTTTAATGCTCAATTCCAAATCTGTCACACACACTCAATCTCAGGGGCTAAATAAGTCTTCAGGATTAAGCAACACACTGGTCCTCTCGCTCTCTTTCACCCTCGGCATCAGAACAGAGGACAACAGTTTTATGTGCATTGAGCAGCAAATAACCATAATATGTTGCCAATTACAATAATAACACAGAATTAAAAACCATTTAGGCCATACAAGAGGATTAAATAAAAAATGCATGAGATATTTGTTGTTTTCAACATATACTTGTTTTTTGAGAATATATCTATACACCCACACACACAAGATGATATGATAGAATTCTCTTATGTTCACCAAAGCTAATGAAGCTTGATCAGTTTATTACAATATAAAATAACTGTTTACTATTGCAAATTATTTTAAATTGTAATTTATTCTTGTGATGGGACACTGAATTTTCAAGTCATTACTCCAGTCTTCAGTGTCACATGACCCTTCAGAAATCAGTCTAATATGCTGATTTGCTGCTTAAGTAACATTTCTTATTATTATCATTATTAAATTGAAAACATTGCTGCTACTATTTTTGTGGAATCTGTGATACTTGCTTGATTCTTTGATGAATAGAAAGTTCAAATGAAGAGAATTTATTTGAAACAGATCTTATGTAACAATGTTAAAGTCTTTACTGTCATTTTCGATTTGCTGTAATTTTAATGCATCCTTGCTGAAAAAAGTATAATTTTCTTTACAAAAAAGTCTCACTGACCCCAAACTTTTGACTGTGTAATGTATATATTCTCAAAAACAAACATAAGAGATATGTTCTCTAAAAACAAGTAAACTGCAAATTATACTCTAAATGACATCTAGATATTCAATTTACTTGACAAGTTTTGTTTGTTTGTTTTTTGCATTACATCGCACAATGCTGTTTCTCACAATTGGGATCATCGTTGTCAGAGCGCCGTGACGGTCTGTGCAAGTCTGGTAAAAACTGAGTTTGTTAGGGACACAAGCTACATCCACACCCTGCCATGAAAGATTTGTCTGTTCTGTTGAGCCCTGACAATTACAATGAACCAGTTTTATATGTGAAGGATGACACCATCTCTCGCAGCTGCTTTAGAAACGGACCATCACCAGCAGTAGGGCTGAAGTATGATTTGGATGTAATTGATATTCTAAGCAACACACTCTCAAGTGAGTTGTTTATGTGTTCTACTTGGTTTTTGTGACTCAGACTGTGAGGAACCAATGCTATAGAACTTCTGCTGATAAATCCAGGACCAAAGTGCAAACGACCAAATACAAATCTTTGAAGTAAACGCTGGAATAAGATATTTACCCCCCACACCCAAAAGCAAGTGCTGCCCTAGATTTGTCTGTCAAAGCCTGAGCATGTCTGCAACTTTAACACAAAAAAGACAGGGACCATTGTCGCACGTCTGAATTTCTGAATAAATGCATCACGACCGCTACTAGGGAAGTACCTTCCACCGCTTCAACCGGTTGGAAATTGGCACGACTGCCCCCTGACTTCTCGATTTGGGTATTAAAAAAACAGAAAATCCCAACTGATATTTTTTCTCCATTCTAGCTAAGAGCATCATTCAGAAGATCATACACAAGCCTGAAGCATAGGAAAATACGCTAAAGTGATTTAAACTGGGGATTTAAAATGGATGTCTGACTTTCACGACAGTCTCTAAATGCAGTACAAAAACACAGATGTCGCAAACACTCACACACACACACACACACACACACACACGTTTGTTTTTGTGGTTTACGGGGACTCTCCATAGGCGTAATGGTTTTTATACCGTACAAACTGTATGGGCTATTGCCCTACACCAACCCTACACCTAAACCTACCCCTTACAGGAAACTTTGTGCATTTTTAGAATTTCAAAAAAACACCATTTAGTATGTTTTTTAAGCCTTTTGAATTACGGGGACATAGGCAGCATCCTCATAAACCACCTTCAAATTGTAATACCTCTGTCATACCCATGTCATTAAACAAATTTTGTCCCCATAAACCACAAAAACCAGCACACACACACACAAGCACGCTCACTGACAACAGTCTCTTGTAGAACACACAGCCCAAACACATTCTCTCCCACACACACGAGAGGGCAACAAAAATGATATCAATGAAAAACATTGGTCGAAATACATGGATGTCCTCAAATAAGCATACAAAAGCTGAAATGGCAATTTCCATAGTTTTCATACACTCACACACAGACACATGGTTAAGCCAAAACCCGCGACACCACATTCTCTGGTGCTCTTTGCATAAGTCCTAAGCAGCTGGTGGGCAGGGTATTTCTCTGCAAAGCACGTTTATGAGAGAGCCGAGATGTGTATGAGTGTGTGTTTTGGGCCCTGTGACTCAGATACCGCAGTGCTACGAGGGAGAGAGAGGGCTCCTGTCTTCCTACCTTGTCACAGCTTCCGCATACTTCGTAAGACTTCAGGAAGCGAGAGATATCTAAGGTTGCAGGCTAGGTGAAGATCATGAGATATGTGGTATGTTATAACAGTCTCTGCCCTGTCCTACTACCAATCTGCTTGGCAATACTTTCTTGTGAGTTGCTTTGGAAAGAAAGCATATGCCTTGAGCACAAATGTAATACGACTACTGTCTGGTACACACATATGCACACACACACAAACAGATGTGTATGTTAATCACTCGAGAAGCGAACGAACATATGCAAATCTCCTGCATGAGAGGAAGAATATGATCATTTCGAGTTTAGGGGATGATGTGCCTATGGAAGATCAATGGTGTGTTAGATATGGACATCTCGATGACTGCTACTCAAGGTTCATGAATGTCAATGGAAAATAAGGTTTATTTATATGCAGTGTGTCTTGCTAATATGCTAACTGACCCTTTGCAAAGTGCTTAACTGACAGGCGATCTGACCAATCATAATAACGAATCCGCCATTTTGTTTGACAAACAAACCAGACAGGAGAGTAGATTAACGGTGGACTTAAACTTGAAAAATGTTGTGTATTGACGTCTTTCCGCAGTTGAAATAAAATACGTTCTGATGTTCATTCATGTTTATTTCGTGCATTAAGTAAAAATGAAAAGACAAGCGGTTCACGTGCAGCTTGAACTGAGGCGCTACAGCGATCTGTCACAACATATTAAAGAGCTACAAAATGGTATTTATTGTTTGAATTTCTTAAAAAATTACAAAATTTGAAAGCTGAGACTTTGTTTCATACCAGAACTAACCTGCTCTGTCTTGTCTGTGGGCATATTGTCAGTGTCTTCTTTGCTCTGTCATGTATTTTTCACTGCGTGATAAGATTTGTAGCGTGAGAGCGGCATGGCTTAATTAAAGGGATAGTCCACCCAAAAATTTTAAGTGTGTCATTAATTACTCACCCTCATGTCGTTCCAAACCCAGAAGACCTTCATTCACCTTCAGAACACAAATTAAGATATTTTTGATGAAATCTGAGAGCTTTCTGACACTCCATAGACAGCAGGGGTCCTACCAGAAACGTAGTAAGGTCATCATTAAAATAGTCCATGTGACATCAGTGGTTCAACCATAATTTTATGAAGCTACAAGAATACTTTTTGTGTGGAAAGAAAACAAAAATAAAGACTTTGTTCAACAATTCTTCTTCTGCGAGTTGCCGCCTTCCACCTTTATGGAGAGTACCACGACGCATGCGTTGTTTACGTGCAGGAAAGCACGCACGTGTTGTGGTTGAGAAGAATTGTTGAATAAAGTCATTATTTTTGTTTGTTGTGCATAAAAAGTATTCTTGTAGCATCATTACAGTTGAACCACTGATGTCACATAGACTATTTTGTCAATGTTCTTGGTACCTTCCTGGGCCTTGAACGTGGTAGTTCCCTTGCTGTCTATGGAGGGTCAGAAAGCTCTCGGATTTCATCAAAAATATCTTCATTTGTGTTCCGAAGATGAACAAAGGTCGTACAGGTTTGGAACGACATGAAGGTGAATAATTAATGACAGAATTTTCATTTTCGGGTGAACTATCCCTTTATGGAGGGCGGGTTTTTGCAAAGGGTCTGATTTAAGAACATGGACGGTTACATCCTCATAAATGGCGTCCTTTACTGGCACTGTCCTTGCATTTGCATCTGAGACCTGAAGGCTGTGATGGGGACTGTCGCAGCAGCAACAGTTGCCAGGGAAACCTCACCATAAGAACCTGTTGGGACACTGTGCCAGAGTATGGGTGTGCCAATATGTCGGATGACAACTGACACGGCGGTGCGCTCGCGTGTGGATATTTGTACGTGTTGTAGGCTAACAAGGTTTGACAAACACAGGCACAGGGACCCACAAAGATGGCACCCTGGCTCTGACAGTGTTTGGCACATTAGTGCGAAGGCGTGTTGCCATGGCAACAGGGTGTTGACACGGCACAGTCGCACTTCTCGGCACTGATAATGGGTGACATTCTGAGAACGAGTGTGTATCAGAAAACTGGTCTCTCTCTTTCCTCTCTGTCTCTCTCTCTCTCATATCTCTTCCTCTGCAGAGAAGAACGCTACCACCAGCCAAATCACATTCTGTCTGCATTTTGGGAGAACTGTCTCCAAGCCATAAGCTCTAAGGGTTACATACAGTGATACCTCAAATACATGAGAAAAAGAAAAGACAAGAACATAGAACAAATCAATGCCACCAAGTTTCACAATTTCAGTTGCCAGTTTGTGTGCCATTTATATATATATATATATATATATATATATATATGTAATTTTTTTTTTTTAAATTTCGAAGTGACTTCTGCTAACAGAACATTTTTCATAATTATAACGAGTGTAATATTAGCTAATTATAATAACAATAACAATATTACAATTAAGATAACACTTGATCTTGAAAAAACGAAACAAAACAAAAAGAAACTAGATAAAAACAAATAATGAAAGACACTTATTATCATAATAGTTTTGTTTTAAAAGAGCTCTATAACTTTCTATAGTTGTCATTTATTTGTCCATTTTCATTAAAAAAAAGCTTTCCAAACTCCAGTCTTGCTCACTGAGTGGGTTTTCTCTTACCTTTCAAAAGCTGTCCTTCGTTCACTTTCTGCTCAAACTGTAGTTCCGTCCACATGTCTGGACACAGTGTTCGCAATAATCCATTTTACCCCTGCAGTAATCACCAGAGTCTGTGTTCTGTCCTGAATCACGCTGGCAAAAAAGCAGGGTCCTGGTAAAGTTTTGTCTTGTACAAAACAGAGGGGACAGGCCATTGAGGGTGCCATTTCAAGGCCCATCTATTTCCTTGTTTGGAGTTGTTGTTGTGGCTTCGTAATGCTTCAAGCAAATCGTTGTCATTGTCAGTACGTCCACTGCTATTCCAGCTTTACTGAGGGGATTATCACCTGTAGCGACAATCACTTTTTACACAATGAAAAACAAACCTCACCTCTAGGTAAAAACAAAGAGACCGACTAAATCCGCTATGCTTTTGACACTTGATGTTTTCCAATAATGATGATAGTAGTGGTAATGTAATGTCAACAGGAGCCTCTTTTTACTCAGCTTCCAAATTGGATTTTACTAAAACATCTCACTAAAAATATCTTTTCTCAGTATAGCAGCATGTAGATCAACGTTTACAGTGTTTTTCTTTCTTTCCATTGCATTGCATACTATCATCATTATTGTCTTTTATAATTCTGGTGGTAATGGTGATAACTGATATCGACCCAGTTTGGATCTCAAACGCCTGCGGAATCAAACAGTAGTGTATTTATAACGTTAATTAAAACTACTTCTCCTCAATGACCCCGTTAGTTATAGAACAGGAAAGGGAAACCTTTTGAGACTTAAAAAACAAAGTATCTGAAATCAAATGCAATTTCCAGAATATCCATCCCTGTCCCTCTGTCGCCTCAGGATGCCCTTAAGTCCTGTGAGGGTGTACCAGTTTCAGACACATTTTTGTTTTTATGCAGAGAAAGGAATTACCAGTGACAAAGCGCTACACCAGCAGCTGCTAATTCTTCAAAAGCCGTGGCTTTCAGTCAGAAAAATGTAAAGATTCTTCATAATTTATTTCTCTGAATGAAAATATATTTATATATCATGTATACTTTCATAGTTTATATATTCTCTTAAAATTTGTATATCTTTCATTGTCTTTTTGCTCTTTAAGTCCTTGTTTGTTTTCGTCTCTTCCCCTCAGCTGTAGAGCCTTCGAGAAAGGGAAGAAACTGCATCCATCGTCATCACAAAACATAAGCCCTCTACACAGTGCTGGTCTACTAATCCATTGCGAACCTCTACAAAATTTTAATGATCCATTTTGTTATCTGAGCGTTATGGTTCTCTAAACCATTTTCACACGTGATTTTTCGCCACTGTCCATAAATACTTAAGGTTGTTCATGTATTTCTATATACACTTCCTACCTAATGGTACGTATGGTTTTGATTTTCATAGCATCTCTGCTTTATTGATGGAGTTCTGTATACGATGGTGTACAGTATACGCGCAGATCTTTTCATCTTCTGAAATGTGTCTGTACACATGCGTAGTGTGCAAAGATTTTGCTTTGGCACAGATTGGTGCAAGTTTGGCACATAATTATCAATCTTGCATTACACAAAAATGTATAAATTTATAAGGTACTGGCAAGTGTGGTTTTGTCTGCTGATGTCTGATGATCCCCTTCATACGTGCGGATCAGGGTAATGTAAAGACTGTGATTTTAAACTGCGGTGTGGTTGCCTGTCTTCCTTATAGAAATTCCTACAATCTTTGTAGCGTATTTACTTGGTGGCAGCTGTATCTTGTATTCTCGTGTAGGTAATATTTCATACAATGCTGGGTCTGCCTTTCTCATTACTCCTGAGAACATACCCATTGGGGTTTAACAGCCAATACCCTTCATCTGTTTCTGTCTCCCTGATACTCTTTCTCCATCTTTTATCTGTACATTTACCTTTCTCCCTCTCACACTTACGCTCTTTCTCAACTTCAGATCTGGGTTTCTTGGACATTCTCCTTGGAGCCGCTCTTGAAAAGCAGCGGCTCAATCTGTGGGTTCTGCCCCTTACCCATCAGGCCTTTCAGTGACCCGTGGATGCCAAGGGTCGGCAGAGGCATTGGAGAAGGCATGGAGCACGATGTACTACCTGCAGAGACTGGCACCTGCGTGCAAGAGATGGGGGCAGTCTGGGCCTGGGAGCAGGTTGAAGGGTTGTTGTTATTGTTTAGGCCTCCGCCTGAGCCTCCGCCAAGGCCCAGACCCATCATGTTATTGGTGAAGTGATGGGCCTTGTAGTAATGGTTGAGATGCTCTGCTCGTGTAAGGCTCGGGAGGTTGATGATTTCGGGGCGGGGCAGGCGCAAGCTCTGTCCGCCTCCGCCGGAGCCTCCTTGCGGTACCGTGGATCCTCCTGAGATGCCGCTGCCACGGATGCCCGTTCCAATCTCATCTTCGACATTAATGATCTCGATGGCTCGTGCCGGCCCGTGGTGTTTGTGCAGCTGATGCTGCTTCCTCAGCTTGTAAAACACCACCAGCATGACGGCAGCCATGAAGGTAATGGCCACGAAGCAACCGATGATGATCTTGGTGGTCTTCATCACGTCATCTAGTCCAGAGGGATAGTTGGGCTCAGAGATGGGGACAGTGAAAGTGGGTTTGGTTGCTCGGGGAGAAGACGATGAGCCAAGGATCGAGAGAGAGGAGGCAGTAGTGGGGACAACTTCATGCCAGAGGTGCCCAGAAGGTGTAGGCCCGGGAATGTGGATGAAAGTCTCGTTAAAGGCACGCAATGCAGATTCTTCATCTCCCGTAGACTCCACCGTTTCTACAGTGACAGTGGTGAAGTAGGTGTAGTTGACACTGACGTCTGCTGCGGTCACATTCAGGACAGCAGTTGCCGTTGTGTTCCCAGCAGAGTTGGTCACCATGCAGGTGTACTGGCCGGTGTCACGCAGGGTTACATTGGTGAAATTCAGTGTGCCATCATGCAGAACGGAAATCCTGACCCTGTAGGAGCCATGGGTCATTAGGGTGCCGTTCGGAGTGATCCAGTTCACGGAGGTCATGGAGGTACCGGTGCGACACTTGAGCTCAGCAGCCATGCCCTCGGTCACATTGAGGTCAGTGGGCGGCTCCACAATGACGGGGGCATAGCAAGTGAAATGGCTCTGGTCTAGTTCTCCGATGTACTTTCCCTTAAGGTAGGGTGGTGCGTGGCACCGCGCACAGCAAGTTGTGTTGCTCGGCACCGTTTCTTTCAGCCACCAGCTTAGCCAGAGCACGTCGCAGTTACACACCCAGGGGTTGTGATTGAGGTGCACTCGCTCCAGCTTCTGCAGAGGAGTGAAAAGGTCATGGGGCAAAGAGTGCAGGGAATTGTGGGATAGGTTAAGCTCCTCCAGGTTCTTGAGATCATCGAAAGCATTGCGCTCGATGACCGACATCTGAGAGTGCATGAGCCATAGTTTGCGCAAAGATTCAAGGCCTTGGAAGGATCCGGGTCTGATGATTTCCAGACGGTTCCCAGACAACTCTAGCTCCT
Source organism: Tor tambroides (assembly GCA_021397915.2). Taxonomy (NCBI): domain Eukaryota; kingdom Metazoa; phylum Chordata; class Actinopteri; order Cypriniformes; family Cyprinidae; genus Tor; species Tor tambroides. The sequence goes on along the minus strand of JAFVLL020024808.1, from coordinate 180 downwards.
CCAGTCGCACCAGTGGAGTCAAGTTAGGGATGTCCTTTAGGCCACACATACCCAAGTTCAGGTAGCGCAGGTTGATGAGTCCAACAAAGGCTGCGTCAGATATATAATCCAGCTTCTTGAGTTCGCCTAGGTCAAGTCGCCGCAGAGAGGGGACGCGGTGAAAGGCGTAGCCTGGTAAAG
>JAFVLL020024806.1:0-13739 GCA_021397915.2 Tor tambroides | reverse complement strand
ATTCACTGATATGTTTAATGTATTTTTTGCTTGTTTTAATAAATCAATTTTTTTTTTTTTTTTTGTTAACACAACTTGTGTAGTGACAGCAACCAACAGCACTCTGATTGCAGCTGCAGGTTTTATTTATTTATTAAACAATCAGAATGATCATTATTATGTTTTTTTTTTCTACTTTTTGTATCTTCATTTCTGCTTCTGTTCTACTCTAGCTTATTATTGTAACTTGTCATTCTTGTACTATGAATATTGTTGGCACTTGTATGATGAATTGCTTGTGATGTGCCTCATTTGTAAAATGCTATGGATAAAAGCATCTGCTAAATGATTAAATGTAAAATGTAAACTGCTCAACACAAATAGTGGGCGCTCACAAAATAGCAGGAGGCTGAAGTATAATGACAACATAAACATATATATATATATATATATATATACACCATAAACTACATAAGTATAGAAGGCATACACGTTATTACACTCTAGCCTCCTTTAACGTTTTAATGTGGCAATTAGAACAATTATTCTTAGTTTGGTAAAGTGTTTCACTTGGTGTCTTCGTAGATCAGTGCCTGTGTATGTGTGTTTTGTATATGTGAGAAGGCCATTTGTAGTGCTGAAATTAAAGTGGCCTAAATGTTTAATCCTTCATCTATTTACCCAAATTTCCCCTGGGCTGACATTAGCGATCCTATTGACCCGTAATAACTGTTTACACACAGCCAGGGCTTAGTGACATACCTCTGTCTGCATTTCTCTGTCACTCTGTAATAAACACTGCTGGGTCTGAAAGTAAGGTAAAATTTCCCTTGAGAGGGCCTGTGGTCTCAAGCCCCCAGAGGTTTTGCTCCACATGACACTGATTGCCACATATGCTCACAGACACACACATACCTCCTATTGTTTGTCACTCGCACACCTTCCCACTCTCTCTCCCTCATGCCGACAAACCCACTCAAACACAATGAAAGGGGCCTGAAGCCATCTGACCCAAGCCATCAATGATTAATGGACCAAGCCAAACCTATGGCAGATCAACCTGATGACCAGACAGGCTGTGGGAGGTCAAAACAAGACCACCGCACACAAACAAAACATCAGCCATATCAATACTAAACTAAGCTTGGCTGCAGATTAATGATACAGTATCCACAGGCCCATAAAAGATGCTCCACAAGCACAACTATTATTAACACTACAAATCCATGGGAAGCCTATTTAAACATCATCGTAAATTAAATCAACTAAGACTCTTTAGTTTAGACTCCAAAGGTTATAAGCATTAACATGTTAATAATACTGATTTCACATATAGGCCTACAAATCTATAGTCTTCAGATTCTGGTCTTCCTAAGTACACTGAAAATTGGTTCCAAACCTGTAAGACCTTCGTTCATCTTTGGAGCACAAATTAAGATATTTTTGATGAAATCTGAGAGCTTTTAGACCCATACGTTGTGGTACTCTCCTGAACATGTCGCGAAGACACAGAAGAGACACGGAAGAGAAGAAATTGTTGAATTAAGTTGTTCGATTTATTTTCTTTTCTTTGCGCACAAAACATAATTTTGTAGCTTCATAACATTACGGTTGAACCATTGATGTAACATGGACTATTTTTATGATGGCCTTACTACCTTTCTGAGCCTTGAACATTTCAGTTGCGTTACTGTCTATGCAGGGTCAGAAAGCTCTCGGGTTTCATTAAAAATATCTTAATTTGTGTTCAGAAGATGAACGAAGGTCTTGCAGGTTTGGAACAACATGAGGGTGAGTAATTAATGACAGAATTTTCATTTTTGGGTGACCTATACCTTTAAATGTAATGCAATTTTATAGATGGCAAATTTATTAGATGGTATTTCAAGCACTTATTATTAACATCATCTAATGATTCTGGAAATGTTCCATATGTTGTGTGAATAGCATGTTTAAGGGTAACTTCAGCAGTTGGATGAATTTCTTTGAATTTTGATCTGGTTTAATTCCACTTCCTTAAATTCGAAATTCAGATTCTGTTTGCTCCCTTAGTTCAAATTCAGTTCAAATTCAGAGACTGAATTGGAATTTCAAAGGCATTCTAAATTCAATCCTAAACGGTACGTAGTTACATGAGGTTTGAATTTGCTAACACAGATTAATGCCCTACTAAGACATAATTTGAGTTTGTAAATGGCACAGAGGAGAGGTATTTAGTCAGAATGAATCTCTCTCTTTAGGCAGGAGTGATAGTTTCCTTTGCTAAAAGAGACTGCGCTGTGATCTCATAAACAGATGGCTTTGATGCGCATGGCGTGGCCATTTTCTGGAGAAATTGCTCATTAGCATCGTAGACTTTCAGCCATCTGATTTGTTCCTTTTTAGAAGGCCGATTTAAGAGTGAAGCCCTTCAGGCCACATTGGCAGAATAAACATATGGGTGACAAATAAAATCATTAAAAAGTCTTGGATGGCCCACACAGGGGGCTCAGAACAGCTCTTCCCGCTTATCCGAAATTTCATGCTAGTCATGCCATGAGGACATGTCGTCCTTAAGCATCCTTATGTCCTCATGCACTCAATACTGATTCAGAGTCTCCTTTAAAATCCTCTCAATCCTGATCCAGTGATTCCTCCTCACATCTTACTTGGAGTGTATCGACTGCCTTCAGCCTTATTTCAGCCATATAAAGCACTGTGAAGTGATACATTGATAAACAGAAACACATATACAGATGGACCTCCGCATCAGTGGCTGACCGTGCGGTTTTCTGCACAACTGCAGGTTATGAGCCGTCTTTGATATGAGTTTTGTAAAAAACTTTTATGTTTGTGTTAACCCTGCCTATCTGTTCCACCCAGGACCACTCGCTAATTAGCAGAGCGCTGTTGTTCAGTTCTGGTTAATAGTAGCCTGCTGATATGTGTATGTGTGGATGAGTATGTGTGTCTCAGTGGCAGTCCAGCCTGAGCAAGTTTTATTGATGCGGGTCGTCACACTCAGTGAACCCCGCTGAGCACCTCCCTGCTCCGCCTCCACGCATTACTGCTAATTGTCTGTGATGTCTTTCTCCCTGTATGCCAAAGACATTCTCTCCATCTCATCTATCTATCTATCTATCTTAGTTGTGATGAAGTAGCAAAAACATAATATTAATTATGCTTGCAACCACTGAAATGAAAGATTTGAATTATTTTGCAAACAACATGTTACAGTATACCAACAGGCCATAAGGAAAAGGAAGAAAAAAGAAACAACAACACACACACACACACACACACACACACACACACAAGAAGAAGAGATGAAGGCCATTTAAATAAATTGGTCCTCCTAGAGTAAGTGTTTTTGTTGTATTTTTATGATTTTATAAATCTATATCAATGTACTAGAGGCAAATACTCTTAAAATAGAAAAAAAAAAACAGATCCAACTTGGGCAGTAGTTTTCTTTTAAGGTAGTCATTTGTCTTATGATGTAAGACATTATGAACAAAGGAATGTAGCACATAAACGATAACACTACAAAACTGAAACATGGAGAATGTTAGGTGCAATACATTAAGCTTATGCTGGAGGTGAATATTTAATATTTAGGATCTCAAGAAATTATGTCAGTTGAAATCTGTGAATATCTGTAGATACTTTTTTACTTGAACGACTGTGAATTGCTTTTGCAAGTTTAATATGTTTTAACTTATTGCAGGTGATAAATACCTGATTGGTTTACACTTCTTGCTGCAAAGGACCCTCATATATGGGTTAATCTCGACTTCTCCCATATCGCATGAGGTATGGATTGATCCCCATATTGACAAGCAACTTATTGGATGATAATAAAAATGAAACAGAATTATGACTTCGAAAACAGTCAATATTATTTTATTTATTTATTACTCAATACTAAATTAATGAAGCATATAAAGTGGTTTTAAAATGAAAATAATAAATTGTCATTTACCAAAATGACCATTTTCTTCTTTGGCTTGCTCACAAGGGTGTCTGTCACTATTCATTGTAAAAATACTTTAAAATAATATTCATTATGAATAAGTGATAAAAACTTGATTGAAGTTATACATTACAAAAATCCTTTGCTTAAAAAAAATGTATCACAATCGCCTCTCTCAATAGGATTTTGCAGCTAAATCACAGGCTCTACGGCTTTAGCTGATAAATTATCTCACAGATTTACGGATACATTACTGTTCCACATACAGAAAGCACTCAGGCTCTTTGCTGGGGTTTTAAGAAACCTCTTAGAAAAACAGATGGAGGGAATGTGAGAAAGATAAGTGAGTGGGAATAGGGATTGTATGTGACCAAGAGGGGGCAGTGTGGAGGACGATGGGAGCAAATGCATGCGTTAATGCAGAAGACATCATTTAAGCCCAGGTTCACCTCTGCTGTATGAACCCCAAGTTTTTTTGTTTTGTTTTTTTTGTTAACAAACCTACAGGCACTTTACTACAATACTTGATGTGTCTTTCTAGCGCACATGGTAGCTTAACAAAAATATATATATATCGTTGTCTCTCATGCACACAGGCAGAGGACAAGACAGAGAGGGTGGGACAGAAAGAATAAGAGTGGGAGTGAATAGAGCCCTGAGCCAAACACAAGAGGTCAGAGGTCACCTCACTCTCTGTATTAAAGTGCAGCTTAAGCTGGTTTAGAGAGAAACTCAGAAGCATTATAAACACACGGGCCACCAAAGAGTCACACAGCACTTCAAAGGGACCAGACGCAGAATAATAATCACGCTAGCTAAAGGACACGGGCTATTTCTCAAGCGTAGACAGGATATCATAATTAAGGGGGGGGGTGTTTAAGACCTAATACTTGTTTAGAGGGTTTAGTCTCATTCTTGCAATGTGTGGAACGAATCTTCTAGGAATCTGGTTTAATCAAATCACATCCATCTGCTTTCATGAACAGCCTTTAACCTTTGATGCTGTAAACACACGCAGACACAATCTTCTCTCCAAATCATTGATTGCTGTCCTAAACTCTGCTGCATAGTTGACTGACAATTGACCCACTGACCCACGGTCACATCCAAAGGAACTCAGTCAAACCCGCAATTGCAAATGGCTTTGTCTGCATGCTAGGTTTTGGTCAGTGGCCAACAAAACACTTACCGAGTGTTTGTGTTTCTAAATGCTCACAGTCCAGCCCTCAGTACCTGACAGTCTTTTTTTTTTTTTCTTCTCTCTTTCTCTCTCTCTACACAGCCCTTTCTTTATTGTAATCCAATCACAGCAGAAATAAAGACAGGCAGAGAAAAGTGAGTGAGCACTGGTTGGAAAAACATTGTGGTATTCCAACAGCTATTTTACACATACACGGTCATTCCATTATTGCAATCAATCTGCACTTTAACTAAAGCCTTTTTCTTCGGCAAGTGAGGCATTTCACAAACACTATGCAGATGCCTTTGTGAGTAACACAGTTCAAATAACATTCAACAGAATTGTTTGAATGTCAGGCAGATAGGCACAACCTTCAGTTGGCAATACACCCGCACATGTAGCCACTAAGAGGTTTTTCTTCCGTAATGCATGCAACCGCACAGCCACAGTACATTTACGATGCTCATCAGACAATTGTTCAGCTGTTCTAAACTCCTGAGATTTCCTCAAATGCTTTTAACAATACCCTCGGAGATTGGCTTTTTTAATGTGGATAATTATTTTAACTACCTAAACATAATGTAGCGTCAGATAGCAATGTTCTTATCGGATCTTAATGATCGCGGTTGCACCGGCACATGACTTAATCTATCAGATCTTACCTTTAAAGAACAATGACATTGGTGGATAATAAAGTCAAATTCAAAAGACTGCAGCTACCTGATTAGTTCAAAGCACACCGCCGCTTTGACACTCTGCCTCCCTCTCGCTCTCCCAAAGATGAATGAAAAGGTAGAGCACAATAAAAGACGTGAATCTAACTCTGTTTGTCTTTTGTTTTAAACAAAAGTTCATAGAACATGGCTCCTTTTTTGTTACATCACAATGGTTCTGTGCTGAGTGACAGAGAGAGAGAGAGAGAATAAAAACAACTTTATTTTTTGCTCTTTCTTTATGGAGACGAAGAACAGTGAATAGTTTCATCTTTATTGTCGGGATGAATTTTTTTAACCTGCTTGCTGCCAACCTGTTATAGACTACATTTACTCCGCAAATAGGTTACAAACTTCAATTTCTCTTTTTGCTGAAAGCCTTGAGTGTTCCAGCTAGCTTCAGGCAACTAGTGTGTGCGATTGCATGTGTATGTGCGTATTATAACTCCTCACATGTGAGCAGATTTCGGCCTCTTTCTCAAAGCGAAGCACCATATGTCTGAAACCGTCTTCTTAGATGGATTATGAAAGGAAGAGTAGGAAAAACAAGTGGGTAATTGCAGAGTTGCTTATGCATTAATTTCCCTTTACAATGACAATACACTGACCTAGCCTAAACCCACAGCACTCCATTTCCTTGTGTTATGCAGAAATAAAGCATCTCCTGCATAAGTTGTTGTCAGGGAGATGGATGTCCTCAAGGCGTCCAATTCGGGGAGGGAGGGAATGAGGGGGGGCTACGCTGACTCTAAAGTCTGACAAATCCTGCTGCTCCTTCGCAACGTTTTGATACGCTTTTACCGAAGTGGTTTAACAGAGCTCTGGGAGTTAATTGTTTGCTTTTCAACTTTCTTGCATGGCAAGCGGTTTTTGTAGTGGCTCGCATGCGGGGCGACTGCCAGGCGGTTTCAGAGAGACAGGGAGAGACCGAGGGATCACGATACAGCAAACTGTACATTCTGTGACTTTTCATAAAGGCCTAATTCTGTCAGTAGCTTTTGAGGGCTAATACACATTGCACAGATTGCTCAGAAACAGTCCATTGTTTGTCACATCCCTCTCCATCAGAAGCATCAAAGTTAACAGAGCCATCGCTCCCAGTCTCACGACAGATGTGATGGACGTATATCATCATATATAGACTCTGGTGGGCAAAGAAGGATGTGTTAGATTTTAAATCAGTCCACTGTTACCACAATACGCCACATTAGCAGTCAGAGCTAGTGAAAACATACTATCTTGGATGTTCCATCTTGTTATAGCTGCATTTATTTATTTATTTTTTTGTATATTATATTTGAAAATATTAATAATCTTGCATACGCTCATGTTTGATGCTAATAAAAGTAGCATAAGTAGCCTCATAAAAGTGTTTTTATCTAAAATAGATATATTTAATGGCTGTGAGGAATAGTACTGCAGTCTATTAAATACCAGGGAATATGCCTACTTCTCTACAATACAGAAGGTGAAAAAAGAATGTGAAATAAGTAATATTTCCAAATTCATAGTATACATAAAACAGCAGGCAAAAAGTACTCGGATGACCTACTACTTCTGGTGAGAATCTGAAGTGTGAATCTATGTACTTTGACGGCGTAAATCACATAACGTTGACAAAATGATGGATGTATGTTCTGATTGTATTCGTAATACAGTAGACACATTCTTACTATATAGATTGTACTTTATTAATGTTCACAAAGTTTGCTTGCTGTCAAAAATGTATCTACTCAGACACAATGATATTTCAGATGCATCTCAAGTCATACTACAAAATGAAATCTCACCCTTGTGTTGTTTCTAGCCTGCATGGCTTTCATTCTTGTCTGGAACACAACAGAAGATATTTTGAAAAATGTCTGTGTTTTTGTGTCTATATAATGAAAGTCAATGGGGTCCAATGTTCTTCAAATGATCTTTTGTGTTATGTGTTTTTCATAGTTAACCCAAAGATGAAAATTTTGTAATAATTTAATCACCTTCATGTTGTTCCAAACCTGTATGAATTTCTTTCCTCTGTTGTACGCAAAAGAAGATATTTTTATGAATGTTGGTAACAGTTGCTGGTAGCCATTGACTTCCATAGTTCCGTAAAAAGAAAAAAAAGCAAGCAAGAAAGAAACTCATACAGCTTTGGAACAACTTGAAGGCATGTAAATGATGACAATTTTCATTTTTGGGGTGAACTATCCCTTTAAGGCCATGTATAATCTCATGTTTTGCAGATTTTACTGTCCACATATTTTTAATGTTACGCTGGCTGAATGATACTTAATGAATGCTACTTCCATCTATCCATCAGTCTTTCTGTCATTCGGTTCTTATTAAACACAGCATCTGCTCTGACTGCACTCTGTTTCTTGCACTTCATTACTTACTGTGCAATGTACACAGACAACACTTTGCTCCTTCTAATGAAAACACCTTCTTTTTGGTGTTGAGAAGTCTTGGATATTCCTCCTGTGTCATCCATTCATTCCCCACAGCCATTTGATTGGCTAATAGGGGGAGTTTGCGGTAGTGCAGATTTAAGCTATTTGTCATGGCTCTGCTCTCCCAGACATGATTGATGCCCAGGCCGCTGGTGATGAGCTGCGGCTCCAATGATTCTTTATTAAAACGCTATCCAAGCTGACATTTACATATTAAAATTGTTACTTAGAGCAAATCTTCAGTGTGGAAACAACGGACTAACTGGTGGCGAACCGTATTGATCATTCTGACACCGCGCTTATGAATTTATGAGGGAGGTGAGGACAGTGGGACGAGGTATCGGACTGAAATTGGAGTAGATGGTGTTATTGCACAGAGCTCAGGCCGCATGGTAGATGAAAGCTGTTATCAAAGCATGAAAGGAAGAAGAAAAGGTGGAAGAAAGAGAGAAAGCAAATAGCAGCCTATTCTTTTTCTTTGCTTTAGCAGAGGCTTAGTTTAAGTGCTGTTGGTAATAGCCTGGGTCAATACTGTTAGATCTGCCAGCCCCAGTAAGAGAAGTAATCAAGGCAATTGAGCTCACCTCCAATTGTTTGGCTTATGATCTCTTAAGTCAGGGAGCTTTTGACAATACCATTACTTTATGCAGAAATCTTGGGTGGTTCAGAAGGTAGATTAAACTCTTGAATCCTTTGGCTGGTGCTAGCCTAAGGTCCTGTTTGATTTTTGTGTACAGTTACATTCTGCTTTAGTGCAGCGAGATTCAAAGGCTCTGTCTCTTTCAAGCCATCCACTTGCAGACACACACAACCAAAAAGTTATCTTACGCAGCAATGCGTATTGCGTACCCTTTTGAACTGATTGCAGCATTCTTTAAAAAAATCAAAACAAACATTTTCTGACTTATTTTCGGTGTTCATACTTCCCTAAAACATATTTTATACCTGTAATGTTCTTATTATGTTCACATTTTTGCATTTGGCAGACAATTTAATCAAAAGAAACTTTGGGGTCAGTAAATTAGTCTTACTGGGGTCAATTAAAAGAAAAAAAAAGAGTGGGAAATTAATACTTTTATTCAACAAGGATGCATTAAAAATGACAAAAACGACTTTTGCATTGTCTCAAAAAAATTAAATAAATAAATAAAAATCCAATAAATGATTTTAAAACTTTCTATTCATCAAATAATCCTAAATATAAATGTATCACGGTTCCCACAGAAATATTAAGACACTGAAGATTGGAGAAATGATTGCTGATAATTTAGCTTTGTCCTACATGAATAAATTACATTTAAAAATATAACAAAATAGAAAACTGTTATTTTAAATTGTAATGATGTTTTACAATATTATATTTTACAGTTTTTTTGTCAAATAAATGCAGCATTGGTGCGAAAATATTTAAAAACATTTTTTTTTTTTTTTTTATCATACCGACCTCAAAATTTTAATTAATAATTCTATAATTCCCCTGTTAAAAAAACAACAACAAAAAAAACAGCATATGCCAGTTAGGTATGTTGTGAAGTACAGGTGCTGGTTTAAGCTGGTTTAAGATGGTCCTTAGCTGGTCATGAGCTGGTTTAAGCTGGTTCTAAGCAACTAGCTCCAACTCAGGACCAGTTTAGAATCAGCACATGACCAATTTAAACCAGCTCATGACTGCTAAGAACCAGTTAAACCAGCTCAAACCAGCAGCCATGCTTCAAAACATACCTAACCGGCATATGCTGGTTCTTTCAACAGGGTCTCTGGGAATCAAACCCATGCCATTAGCATTGCTAGTGCCGTGCTTTAATTTTTGAGCTACGTGAGTGTTATTAGCATTCATAGGACTGTTTCTGTGAGTTTCTCTGAGGCACAGATTTTTCTCTAGGCCTAGGGGTTGGAGTTGACCAGGTTGATGCGTTCCCTTAATGTTCAAATCAAACCTTTGCCACTATGAGGATTCATTATTTACAAACATTTTGATATGACAAAACAGACAAAAGACAATGGAAGCTAATTCTGTTCACGCTAATTAACAGGAAACAAAGAGCACAGAAACAGAGACAGACTGTGGAGCGACTCAATCACGCCACACGCTATTCTTTTGTTTTTGTGCGTTATCCATCCTTCTCTTCAATATATGTCTGTGATTTGCATGTGCATTTTTTTTCTTGCTAAAGAGCTTAAGTCGTCTGGATGGGGGAAGAGTATTTGTTAAGTGATCCCCATGGCCGTGGGCAAAGACCTAAATCTATTCTGACACGAGCTTAGCGTCTGTAATCCTATTATTCCCATCTGATCCTGGGCTCAAACACAAAAACAAGTCACATTTCTGCACAGAGTTGAAACATTGTCCTATTGTGTTGCACTGCATCTGGACTCCATTCTCAATGTGCCCACTTTACCTCATCTTCAGCATATCAAGGTAATTTAGAAACATATAATGAGAAGTATGGTGCAATATTTACTGTAAGACAGGAGGACCAGCAACAGCAGACTGAGATTCAGACAGCTGCATTACACCTGCTCATAATTAAATTAAATGGATTCATTTGTATATCAGGATTGTTCAAAATCTCAGTTGATATTCAATGTGAACATGAACTGAATTAGCCACACTGCACAGTAAGCTGAATTGAAATTTAAAATTTTCTGAATTGCGAATGGGAATTTGGAAGCATTCTGGGAAATGAAGTTCTTATAAATTTGTCTGTAAGACCTATAAAAACAACATTCAAAATTTGTTTTGACAAACTTTCTCTTTTCTCACTAAAAAATTACATTTAAGCTTCTTTGAATTTCAGATAACTTTAATTCTGCTTCATGAAATTCAAATTTCAATTTTAATCAGTTCCTTTTTGCTGCATCATTTCAAATTCAGTAACCGGAAAACTGGAAAGCATTCAGTCACAGAACTAAATGTTTTTGCAAATTAGTTTTAATAAATGGTCTTTTTGAACTGGTGGAGGGAGTTTTGAATTTTAAAAGCAGATCAAGGTTTTTCTTGATTTTTCATCGTATGATCCTGTTAAATTACATTGGATATTATGAACGTGTAAACAAGCATATCATTGGGAGTGAGAGAGGAGAAAGAGTGAGAGCATTGAGGGACAGTTTGTTTGCGATCATTTCACTCTGAACAACACCTTCTGCTGAGAATGAATAGATGAATCCTCATATGGGACCAGTATGGAAATGAAAGAGACAGGAAGGAGATGTCCAAGAAGGATATGTTTGCACACGTGTGTTTGTATATAAATGTGTATACAGTATATGCTTTGTCAGACTCATTGACACACTTAAATGGCCAGTAATTACTGAAATGCAGTAATTGTTTAGAGAACAAAAGAGTGATCCGAAACTCACACAAACATAGGCCCTGTTTACATTTGGTATTCAAATCTATTTGTCTCACATGTGCTTTAAGTTATAGTTTATGTGTGACTGGATTTGATTGAAGGGAGGGTACCTAATTTCAGAAAATCTGGGATTAAATTTCATATTAATTTAAAATGGAAACTTAAGTATTTTTTTATTATCTTATCAGTACATATTAGTACCTTAAGGGTTCATTAGTGCCCACTGTTTGTAACTTTTGAGGGTATCCACCTTCTTGAGTACAACTTCTTTCAATGTCTTGGACACATCATAACACAGTAGTATGTATTCTACAAATACAAATGTGACCCTGGACCACAAAACCAGTCATAAGCTGAAAAAATAAGCTTTCCATTGATGTATGGTTTGTTAGGATAGTGCAATATTTGGCCGAGATACAACTATTTGAAAATCTGGAATCTGAGGGTGCAAAAAATAATCTAAATATTGAGAAAATCGCCTTTAAAGTTGTCCAAATGAAGTTCTTAGCAATGCATATTACTAATCAAAAATTAAGCTTTGATATATTTACAGTAGGAAATTTACTAAATATCTTCATGGAACATGATCTTTACTTAATATCCTAATGATTCTGGCATAAAAGAAAAATCAATAATTTTGACCCATGCAGTGTATTTTTGCCTATTGCTACACATATACCCGTGCTACTTAAGACTGGTTTTGTGGTCCAGGCTCACAAATATGCTCATGTGTGTTTCTGACTACCTTCAAATGGTTTGACTAATCTAATCAAAAGATGTTTTGGACCATGTCTAGACTTAGCACTGACTCTGATCGTACAACACGAGGGGAGCGTTAATAAACAAAGCCATAAATACAAAAACATGAAGATGCAATGAAGTGGTCTAATATATAACACTATCACCAATGATGTCATCATCTTCACCTTCACAATCATCACTACTTTCCTTTTTAGAATCAGACCCTGTGAACTCATTCCTTCCTAGAGGTTTCAAATCAATACTGTTGAAATTAAACTCTTGATTTTATGTTTTAAGCAGTTCAGACCTCCCTGAACCACCATCTCTGGACTTCTCAGATGAAATAATGATGTTTGAATCCTCCTCTTTTAAAAGCCTTAACTCTGTCTGAGCAGTGATTGAAGAAGTTTAGAATTCCCTTTTTAGTCTCTAAGGAATAGATTGATTTGTTTTTCACTGGTTGTTTTTCCATTGCTTTCCCCCTCTCGTCCATGCGGCTCACTTCCAAGTGTTTCTCCGTTCCATTCCGATGTGAACAGAGCTTATCACGGAGGCTTAAAGCTTTTACTGCCTCTCTTTGATCCCATGGGTCATATAATACTCAAGGTGAGGAGTAAACTCTTATTAGTGAAACCCCACAGCAAACACATACGCACTTGCCAAGACCATTTACAGGTTGCTGAAATCATTAAACAAGAGTAGCTCAGTGTTGCAAAGAAGAAAACTGTAAAACAACTATTCTGCACTTAGACTCTTTTCAAAGCCTGCAACTGTGATTCCAAGATTTTTAAATAGAGAACAAAAAGCCTTTCCTCTCCTAACTTTATCAATCACCTCATTTAAAAAAAATTGTCAGGGCCGGAATTTAATTAATTGCTGTAATTATGTATTTTGGACAACTTACTATTGAGTCACTCTCAGCTGCTTTTACATTTTTCAAATACCACTCAGCTTCTTGGCCACACCACATTAATTATGCTAATTAGCCATTCTGACAGTTAATTTAAGATAATTAATAAACATACTAATATTAGATGGCACACAATTGGAACAGAAGGGGAAAAAAGATTCTCGACATGCGCACGAGAATGGAAAAAGAAAAAAATGCTCTCTCCAAACTGGCTTTTAAATTGCTTGACTCTTTATTTCATATTCTCGGAGAGTTTTACTTTTCACCAACTCTTCAGTCCTTTCTTTTCTTATTAATGGTTTCGTAAGAGACTTGAACCGGTTGAAGGCTGTCAAATAATAACCTTTCCTCTGACTGCACTTCTCAGCAACATAAGCAAAAAATGTAAAAGTTCTATAAATGAAAAGCAAAAGGAGGTCACCATAAATACAGAGCAATGCTCCGAAGTACATTAACATTGATTTTCTGATTACAGA
>JAFVLL020024805.1:21354-43564 GCA_021397915.2 Tor tambroides | reverse complement strand
GACAAGGTAAGTTAAAATGTTCCTGTGGGCACAACAAACACAAACACGGCTCTCCTGGCCGTGACGTGTGGACTTGATCCACTGGAGAGGGTAGCGGCGGCCGACGGGCATGAGTCAGCGGCAATCCGGCGGGCATTGAGTCAGAGGCGGGTCGGCGGCGTGAACAGGGGAGCCGCGGACGGCGGCGGAAACGATCCGAGCCGTGGACCGCGGCGTGAACAGCGGCAACCCGTGATCTGGACTGGGGAGCCGCGGACGGCGGCGGTGATTTCCCCGCGAACGGCGGGCTGGAGAGAGCCGCGGACGGCGGACTCGCGGTACTCGCGGCAATCCCGCCCAACTCTCACGCGTTGCTGACGCGGGCTAGGGCGGGAGGACGAGCGGCGACTTCCATGCCGCGTGGCAGACAGACAAAACCAAAACAGGAACAAAACAAAAGACTTTCTAAACGGAAACAAAACGAGGTGAAGGGGCGCCGTTTGCTGTTTCGGTCTGGTCTTCTGTCACGGTGCACACACGAGGGAGGACACAGGAACAAGCTGACGAGGACGTAAACTCAAATAATAGTCTTTAATAGACATCAGGGCAAGACAAGGCAGGACAAGGCAAGGCAGACATCGACAGGAACACCGGGGAGTAACGAGTAGACCAGACAACACGAAACTGAACGGGCATGAACTAATATAGGCAATATAATGAGACACACACGGCTGGACAACACTTAACTAATAATCACATTAAACAGGGACAGGAAACAAACCAAATATGGACACAAGAGGCAGGAACACATGACACACCAGACAGAACCCTGACAGTACAATAGTACTAAATTATATCTTTACAAATGTGTAATTACAAATATATTTAAATACATGACATACAAGTTTCAAAAGAAATTGCATTAAAGTATATTTTGGTTTATCATAAGTGTTTGTCAGTACATTCTGCAGTACTTTAACCATATGTCAAAGACAATACAAGTCATTATGAAATTACATATAAAAATTAAGTCCTACTTATGTGGGTCAAAACACCTTGAAGTTCGACTAACTGCATAAAATATAAATATAAACTGTAATACATTTTAATTTCTTTGGAATTAACATGTAATGAGATGTCTGAAAGCATAAAACTCAGTTCACACTTGATTATATTCTTTTAAAGTACATTATCTCCATTACAAGCACTCTTTTCAAAAGTTTGCTAAAGTGTACTTCTTTTTCACAGAATTTCATAAAGATGGAAATTTGATGTATTTTTCTTCCCTCCTTGATTTTTTTTTTCTAATTAAAATGATTATTAAAGCAGCTTGTAAAATCCTTTGTTCTAAAACCTAGAAAAAGCAAGTATTTATGCACATGTGAATAGACTCTGTTGTTAGCTTGTTGCTAAGATGACAACTTAATACTTAAAGCATAAAAAGTACGTAACACAGATATCTGCGAAAATTGCCATCATTTGTCAAAGCAGAGATAAATATTTCTTTTAATTTGCCCCCAAATTTGTCAATGCATTGTGGGATCTGCAAACTTCTCTGCTGAATTTGGACAAATCAACGTTACTTAAAAAGCAGCATTAAGTTACTGGCCACCTATAATCCTGTAAAATGCTTTCTTGCCAGGCAGCTCACTGGGATTTAAAACAGAGCTCTTATGTCTCCATTAACTCACACTTAACATACACACAAAGCCATAGTTTAAGCAGCAGAGACAACCCGTCAAAGCACCGCAGCCTCGGCTGACCTCTAAGATAAAGACAGCCAACATTGCGATCTTAACCCTCGGGCGCATATATCCTGTAAGAGATTGAGACGGACCAGCGTGATCAATACAGGCGGAGGTAAATGAATAACGCAATTATCCAAGACAACGGTTTGACTGCCTCTGTCAAAAATGATGAATTGCTTGGTCTGCAAAAAATGATAGTAGCTGCAATAGATTAGCACTTGGAATCTGTTTCATCCTCATGCCCTCGTTCTTACAGGCGAAATAGATCAGGTTCATTAATTCATCATTTGCCAATTGAATTACAGAGATGATCTCAAGAAACAAACGTATGAGAGGAAAGCAGAGGTTATGTGACCTTGTAAGCATAATGTATAGTCCATCAGCAGAAACGGAGGGATTGTTATAAACGAATGCATGGAGGGCAGAGGTCATTGATCTGGGGCATTCATGTCAAGAGGTCATATTGACATGGCAACATCTATGAAATCAAATGTTACATGTACATGGACAGCAATATTGATTCCAGTCATTCTCCTAGTCCTGTAGTTCATTGACTTCAAATGAAATGAAGAGCTGCTCGTCTAAAAGGATCAACTGCAATATGATGGGAATTCTGGAAATGTGATAATCAAACACGTTAATGTATTATCTTGTGAGAGTAAAGAGTTCAGATAACCTCATACATTCACTGCATGATTTTACTGTAATTTTTGGTGTGTGTTATCTTAACAAACCAATTTATTTAATTTGATTTTGACTATTTGATGACTGTTTGAGTGGAATTACAGTGAGAGCAATTTCATCCTTTTACTTTCAAGACGCACATGAAAACCTACAAACCCAAAATGAACATTATGACTTTTTGTAGGTCTGTTTTAAGGGTGTACTTTATTACTACAAATAATTTAATTAGTTTAAATAATTACTAAATACATAATTATTAGTATAGTTATAGTAAAAATTAGTATTTTGGAATAATTTGGTAAATTAAATATTTTATGATGGAAAGGTACTGCATGCCGTTCATTTGTTTGTTTGTTTGTTCGTTCATTCGTTCATTCATTCATACAAATATAAAATAAGTAAAAAAAAAAAAAGAATATTTAGGCCTACATTTAAGATTTACGTATTTAAATTGCATATGACATGTCAAAATTACACAGTTTTAACATATAGGCCCGGTTTCACAGGCAGGGCTTAGACTAAGCCAGGATTAGGCCATTGTTCAACAAGGACATTTAAGTCATTTTTATAAACGTGCCTTAGAAAAAAAAAAAAAAAAAAACATTACTGGTGTGCATCTAAAGACAAAACAAAGGCACTGATATGTTTTAAGATCAGTCAGTGCAAGGTTCTTTCAGTTGAAACAGCTCAGACTTACATTTTAGTCCAGGACTAGGCTTAAGCCTTGTCTGTGAAACTGGGGGATAGAGACTAAGTAACACATTTAATATGATGCATATTTGCCAGTCATATATAAATTAAATAGATTTATGCAGAAAAAAATAAATAAATAAATCTTTTTTTATGCATTTATTTGAATCGCTTAAAATCAACATAAATCAGTTTATTGTGAAAACCAGTTAATTCAGTTAAAATTATTAAATTAATTATTACATTATTAATTATTATTATTATTAAATTAAAATATGGATAGCTGTGGATTTATCAGTGGTAAATATATAAATCTGGTTATTTTGTATTTTAAGCACAGTCTATTAGAACTATTACATGAATGTATGGCTGACAAGTATGCATCACTTTAAGTTTATTAGTTTATGTTAAACTTAAATTTGTACTTAAATAGTAAAAAAAAAAAAAAAAAGTTGTTGTGAAACAACCAATATATGCACACTAGTGATCCACGCCAACCATAACACATTTTCACATTCTATAGAGATTGTTCATGGAGAAGCAATACAAACACTTGTTTTATAAACACTGTGGTGTTATGAAGCAGGCCAGACGTAGCAGAGATTGTGTAATTTTTGTTTTTGCATTTGTGTTATCAGGTGTCCAAAGTCTTTCCAAATAAAACGTTCAGAAAAAGTAGACGTCCAATCCTGATCTTTGGGTCCAGCAGATCTTTGAGGCGCAGTGTAAGTTGATTAGAATGATTTCCTCCTCACAGCACATTTTCCCTTTCATTGCGCTCTACAGTAGACGTGCTCCACTGCACATTGATTAACCTTCCGCCCAATGAAGAGAAGATTCAGAAGGACACTCACCGGCTCTCAATGCATTTCCATCAAGCTTTGTCATCTCATTCTAGAGGCGCACTGAATCATTTCCATGTGAACAAAGAAGTGCAGTTCCCTCATCAGCAAATAAATATTTATGAAGCCTTTAAGTTGTAGAGCACAGGGGGAAAGTCTACCCGGTTACATAACTCACATTTGGCCACTATCAGCACTCTCGCTGTTGTCGTTCTTGTACATCTGAATGCGGTTTTGCATTTTGATGAAAGCAAATGTGTGCAAGCATTATCTGATATTAGAGGCGACTTTGTTGAGAAGAATACTGGATTGGCAGGTACAGACCAACAGGTACTGGATGCTCTTAAAAGAAGCAAAGAGGAAAAATTCCTTATAATGTACATTCATGTTCTCATGTCCCTGCATCCTGAAAGATGCCATTATTCTTATTATTATTTTTATAGAACATAAAAGAAAGCAGCTCTTCTCCATGCAATGACAGAAGAAAGATGCATGAGTCGTATGGTCTGCTTTATGCTACTTTGTGTTGGTCACTATGAAATGTGTAAAGATTCCTCGGAAAATCTCTTTTTGTGTTCAGTGGAAAGAATATCAGACATGAGGGTGAGTAAACGATTTCAGGTGAACTACCTCTTTAATATGCAGCGATGTTCTTTCAGGCAATCACTTTTAATGTGGTTTTGCAATACATACGATAGAACATATAGCATTTAAATGTGATACTCCATCTTTCTAAATATGCTCATATTTCTTAAGAAAATGCATTGAAAGGATTTCAACGCTCTCATGTCGTATGTCATATTCATCCATAAGCTTTGAATGAAATACACCTTCGAGGAATACATAAACATCTGTAGCAATGACTCAATGCACTCAAGGCCTCTCCACTCCGTCATGGTTTTATATTGAAAAATATTTGATTGCTTGAGGTGTTTGCTCAGAGGAAGGAAAGCAGCGTGATCTGATCTGATCTAAGCACAAATGTGACGTGTGTGAATGGCTATTGAAGTTGAGCAATGCAGTGGTTCTCATCTAAACTTAATCAAGTGAACTTAATTTAACCATGCTCTTGTCATGAATAAAGTGCCTTAATAGTTTTACTTGTGTTTGTTCTTTCAATGTAACACTGGTGAGTGAATCACAAACAGGTAATCACAATGCAAGATGTTCCTGCATGGACATCATAGATGATTTGGTGTCTTTATTTTTATGAAAGATCATGGAATTCACTGCATGATAATTGCTAATTACTTGCTAAATGAATTCATCACTCTGTCTTTTCCCAAAGTGATGGTCACTCTGTTGGTTGTAGAACACGCCCCCACTCTTTATAAGTAGCTTTGTGAAAAATACCATAAAAAAAAACAAACAAAAAAAAAGTTTCTGAACTTCCAGCACACAAGCCATTATAAGGTTGACACTCTTATTGCCAGATTAATATATTGTATTGTATTATTTTATAGACTTTTCTGTTTAGTAGTGTTCATTGGCCAATGTGTATAATATGATTTTTTTAAGCAAAACCCTTTGCAGTTTCAGTGTCCTCCAACTTTACCTCCATAAATACAGTACACTCATGTACTTTATTGCAAATATCAATTACATGGTTGTTTATATCGTCACGAAATGTGAATTATATCATCACATAGCTCTACATATAAAACTGCATATTTAAGTACATCCAACTGCATCCACACATGTACAATATCCTCACATAGAGCAATAACACATTTTCGCTATTATTATTATTATTAGTAGTAGTAGTAGTAGTAAGAGTTTTCCCTCAGTAAACTCCTGATTTGCTGCTTATTAATAGTAAGGTACATGTTCCATTAACGTTATGGTCATGCAAAATAAGGCATTAGTATCTGTCTAATAAGAACTGTAAACAGCCAATATGATAGTAATATGCATGCTAATAAGCTACTAGTAAGTGAGAACTGGTCCTTAAAATAAAGGGTTACTATATAAACTGAAATAGCAACGTTCAACTGCATGATTGTTTATATCACTGCAAAAGATATAGCTATAAAATGTATCTGCATCCATACAGTTAGTGTTGCTTTCGTCAACGAAAATTATGACTAAATATCGTCGTGTTTAAACTCAAGATAGCTAAACCAAACACATTGTTGGGTGCCTCCTTATGTCTCAGGTCTGAAATAGCTTTGTTCTGAAAGTCCAGCTGTCACACACTCCCACAGAATACAACATTAACTGTGGTTATATTAAGCCTAGAATTGATCCTCAGATTAAACAAGACACAGGTAAACGTATGCTTGCAATTATTAAGTGAAGTCTACATTTAAAGTGAAGAATGACTTGTTTGGTAGTAGGTACAAACAATGAATGCAAAATTAGCCTACAATAACATCTAATTAATGACATTTAAATAAGTGAAAATATTCCCATTGCAGTTTCAGTGTCCTCCAACTTTACCTCCATACATACAGTACACTCATTGTAAATGTATTGAGAGTGCCTGGATAGTTTATTGTTAATACAAGCATTGCTCATGAATGAGTTGTTCGGTCTGGGCCGAGTAGGGCTTTGATAGGAGTCTCTCTGTCACTATCAGTGGCAGCTGGGAACAATAGCTCATTGTTGACGCCACTGCTGCCCAGGTCTATTTTGGATTTCTTCCTTTTATAGTGTGTTATAGGACCTGCTTGTCAGGCCAATCTCTCCTCCCTGGGGTCAAATGATATAAAAGCTTTAACACAATCTGCCCTGAGCAGCTCCCTCCCATCCAGTCTGCACTTTCTGATTTCTCTGCTCATCCAGGAGGCTCTTCACATCATCACCATGGCTCCCAAGAAAGTCGAGTCCAAGAAGCTAGAACCCAAGAAGCCAGAACCCAAGAAGCCGGAACCCAAGAAGGAGGCCGCTCCGGCCCCAACAGCCCCCAAACAAGCTCCGCCGCCCGAACCAGAAGCCCCCAAAGAACCTGCATTCGATCCCAAGGCCATCACGCTGCAGTACACCGCCAATCAGATTGAAGAGTTCAAAGAGGCATTTCAACTGTTCGATCGCACACCGAAAGGAGAAATGAAGATTACGTACGCCCAGTGTGGGGACGTGATGCGAGCTCTGGGCCAAAACCCGACCAACGGCGAAGTGCTGAAAGTCCTGGGGAAACCCAGACCGGAAGAAATGAACTCCAAGCTGGTGGACTTTGAGACCTTCTTGCCAATGCTGCAACATATCTCCCGCTCAAAGGATCAGGGCAACTTTGAGGATTTTGTTGAAGGACTGAGAGTTTTTGACAAGGAGGGCAACGGGACCATCATGGGGGCCGAGCTGCGGCATGTTCTGGCCACGCTGGGCGAGAGGATGACAGAGGATGAGGTGGATCGACTGATGGCAGGACAAGAGGACGCCAACGGCTGCATCAATTATTCTTCATTTGTCAAACATATTCTTTCTGGTTGAACTGGATTTATAGGTGTTAACTCAGTGGATGTTGTGGGTAAATAATCAGAATGGGTAACTTTCCTCCCTGAAATCTATTGTTTTATTTAAAACTGTTGTTTGAATAATAGCACATTTAAAATTGAATGGTGTTTAACATCGCATTGCCATTCTATATTTTCAATTCCTCTTCACTTACAAGACCCTTTTGTGCATATGCTTTGTACATTTTGTCCAATGCAATATGTGTTCAGTCATAAAAACCTGCAAACAATAATAATAATAATAATAATAATAAAAAGACTGGCATGGGCTTAATTTTATTTTTTATGAAAAAGGTACAAGATTGCCTTACACTGTACTTGTTATCCTGTTGTTGTTCAGGGTTTGTTCATCCAAAAAGAAGAAAAAGTGTCAATTTTTCATCACCCTCATGTTATTCCAAACCCAATGACTTCAAAAGGAGATATTTGCAAGCTGTTCGTTTTTACATCCAACCGGAGTTGGATGCTGTCAAGCTTACAAAATAATAATCAACTTATGCTATATTTCAAGCCCTCTGAAGCCATACAATAGCTCTGTGTGAGGAACAGATGGAAATTGAATTTGTTGCTCATTGTAAATCAACCCTTCTGTTGTAATTCTGATTCATGTTCACAAAAATTTACGACATGCCACACTAGGTTTGATATCAATGCATTCGGTTACGAGACACACAAACACCAACAGTATTTGATGTAATTGTCATGCCGCAATACCGTATTTAAAAGTACAGTAGATAAAAGTGACTTAATTATGGGTGAACTATTGCTTAAAGCTTCAATTTTAATTCAATCCATCGGTTGCATGGTAATGGGGTAACACAACATTTGTTTCCACATCACAACACTGCCCCAAACCACTACACGTCTGGTCTTGACGTATCGAATGTCTGTAATTGGAGAAAAAAAGGCGCTCTGAGAATGTTCAATTAATAATCACATGTACCCTCAAAAGTATTTCGTATTAAAACGAGTCTCTGTACTATTAGTACAATGACACATTCTTAATGAAGTTTTGATTCACTTCCATAATGAATCACATTTAGCTCTGAGATGGAAGCAGTCTTGCCGAACATAACTCATGCAGCACTTTTGAATCTGTGACCTTTCCCCATGCAGCCTGCAGAGTCTGGGCTGCTTTTGAAGACACCTTGGGATTTCACTTTGATGAGGTATGGAGCTTCTCTCTATACGAAGGCCAAGCATGGGGACTGTGTCCGTGCATCAGTGGGAATGTTGGCTATGCAATCTCGGCTCAGGAGAGGCAGGTCTTCCAGCCGTGTACTTAGGAAATGCAGCTATCTATGGGTTGTAGGGAGGGTGGTGTAGAGAGAGAGAGCACTTAAAAGAGTGGCCAAGAGCACAGAAGAGGGACAGGGGTGATCTTTAAACACATCCTCCTGTCATCAGGCTGACAGCTGCCCCGGGTCTCCCGTCTGTGATCCCTGGTGTCAGGCTCACACTTGGCTTGGCCTCTATGGCAGCACATAAACATGAATTTCACACCTCCGGATGCAAGCGGTGACGGTGCAAGAGACTTCCGCGCTTCACCGGTGCCGCTCGACAGGACGCGACACTGCTGCTCTGTGTTGTTCTGATTGGGTTTGTGAAGTGGTGCTTATTTATATGCATCAAATTAAAATATGTTGGATGGGATGCAGATAAGCAGATAGCTGGATGTGCTGGTTATGCAAATTTAATAGTGGTAGAGTTATAGTGGTACAGGAAAGTGGAAAATTCCATCTTCACTTACCCTCATGTTATGACTTTCCATATGAACCACACACACACACACTCACACACACACACACACACACACACAAATGAAGAAACTGTTTATTGATTTAAGTATAAAGCTATTGATAACTTAAGTATAAAGCTGTTAGAATCACTTACTGTATATCAAGATCTCTAGGATTTAGGAGGCAGTAAGTACAGTGTAACAATACTATAATTAAAGCAAACAAATTGCAATTGTTTGATTGTGTGATTCCTTTCAGAATTGGAAAAGTGCAACTTAATATAAAAGAAAAGGAAATGGGAATATAAATAGAATCTAAATAGATTTTCAATGAAAAATTGAATTAGGCCCAAAAGCAAAAGAAATTGTCAAATTTGCTTATTTGGTCTTTTTGGGTTTTAGCAGTAAAAGTTCAGCTGCACCATATAAAACAGAAAATTTGCATAATGACAAATGTCCTTTGCGGAGAACAAAAGACAGGAAAGGCCGAACTGGTATTCGGCCTTATTTCTTCTCCGGAGCTTCACTGCATGGGACTCGTTGTGGAGAAGACCCAAGACAATTTCATGGCAGTTTGTAACTATTTTACATTTTGGGGAATTGGTGGCTAATTTGTATGAATTCATACTAAAGATTATATGGTTTTGTCCAATTCATTCATTTGTGATCGGGCTACAAGATCACAGGGGCGAAAAACAAACAATTTGTTCATTCACATCATAATCAGTTTCAAACACTGAAATGTTTACAATATTGTAGAGACTTGAATTTACATTAATTAAGATGATTGTCCTTCTGTTATACTATGAATAGAGTTCACAAAAAAAAAAGTATTAAATTTTTGTCAAACTCAAATTTTAAATACAGATGTAAGGGAAACAGGTCAATTTAGCTCAAAGGGAATTATTTCTTTATTTTTTTTGGAGATTTGGACAGAATCAGTTTTACGGCTGATCACTGAGTGGGCCAGCGATTCATTGAACAAGCCATATAACGAACTCTGCAAGGGATATTAAAATCCAGGATATAGTGAAAACACTCTTAATTAGCACAGTAACAAGATCGGCAGTTTAAGACATTAACTTGTTAGCACAACACAAAAGATACTTATCTATATTGAAAAGAAAAGACTTTATTGGATAAATCTAAGACATAGAAACTAATCTAACACATAAACACACACTCACACAGGTTTCAGAAAGTAAGGAAAGAATGAGTTTAAGAGAGTGAAAATGTGAAATCCCAAGTTTATAGCAATATGTGCAATTGCTTAGACCTGAACAATCATCAATTATTTTAGTTTCTCAATGAGGCTGTTAAACTTTATATTACATGCACCAGTTCAGCTAGAATCTGGAGGTACTTGCCTTACTTGTTTAGGGGGATCCCTTTGTTGTAGTCATTGCAGAGAGTGGTTTCCCAAGGTTGTTGATTGGCTGGAGGTTCAGTAGTCGTTCGGAGTGGTGTCTTGGGAAGCCAGTGGTTGAGCATTGGCTGAAGATGCGGAGTTGTGGGCTGGTTGAAGTTTTGATGCGAGCACAGTCGGAGTTGGACTCAGAGACACGGCTTTGTGGCAAAACTTTACTCAGAAGGCGAAACTGTGGTGGTCATGTTGTGCAGCTCTTTGACCATTAATCTTGGTTACTTGCCCCAAATTTGACAAACTCCTTCCTGATTTGGAATTGTCAACACTGTAAAAAAAATTAAAAAGTTGAGACAACTTAAAATTTTAAAGGCAACAAGCTTCAGAAGATTTTTGAGTTGTCTCAACTTGTTGTTTTCAGTTTATACAAGAAAAACTTGAGAACTCAAACATCTCCTACAAAAACAAGTTGAGAAAACTCAAAACGCTGCTGAAGCTGGTTGCCTTAAACTTTTAAGTTTTCTCAACTTTTTTTTATTTTTTATTTCTTACAGTGAATAAGTGATCTTTTGTTTAATGTTTCAAGCTGTTCGAAGCTGCTAGTTCGTTAGGCTCACTTCAGACTCGTGGCGCCAGGGTATCGTGGGCAGATTTATGACGTTGTCTTGTTATCCTGGGCCTCTTTGTGGAATTTGGCTCATTGGGTTGTTCCAACACCAATCTAATCGAATCTTAAATTGTCTGATTCACTCTGATACCCTACACAGAAGTAATCATAACTCACTTTAATTTGAAAACATTCATGAATTAAACAATGTAAACATCAGTTTAGTGATTTTGTTTGTTTAATTAAGCAGAGTAGGAAAACTAAATGTCACAATTCCACAGGACATACAACAGCACATACAACACAGACATATCACCCTGCAGCCCAAGACTGGTTGCCCACTGAAGCAAAGCAGAGTCCTGTGAAAACTAGGTTGCTGTTGGAAGAGGTGTTAGTGAGGCCAGCAGGGAGTGCTCACCCTGTGGGTCCTAATGCCCCAGTATAGTGACGGGGACACTATACTCTCAAAAAGCACCGTCTTTTAGATGAGACGTTAAACCGAGGTTCTGACTCTCTGTGGTCATTAAAAATCCAATGGCACTTCTCGTAAAGAGTATGGGTGTAACCCCAGTGTCCTGGCCATATTGCCACCACTGGCCCTTGTCAATCAAGGAGAGACCTCCCCCCCAGCGCTTTGGGTGTACAGCAATACACAAAGCGCTATATAAATGCATCATTCATCATCATTCATACAACACACGTGTCGATGCAATAAACCACTGCAATATCTCAGAACATCACTCTGGGTTTTTGAGTAAATTTACTGATGATGACGACAAATTGAGCATTAAAATAGTAATATTTTTTTATGGTGTTAGAAAAGGTTTGTGTTTCTTTACTTGGTATTTGGCTTTATTCTTGCGTATCTATGGGTTAGGACATAGTTATGACATAAAATTGTTAACTTATTAGGTTACACTTTATTTGGATAGTTCACTTTAGACTTTTTACTAATTATAAGTAACTTTGCAACTCCATGTCAACTTGCAGTCGTTTAGAGAATTAGTAAACTGTTAG
Organism: Tor tambroides; assembly: GCA_021397915.2. Lineage (NCBI taxonomy): Eukaryota > Metazoa > Chordata > Actinopteri > Cypriniformes > Cyprinidae > Tor > Tor tambroides. The sequence goes on along the minus strand of JAFVLL020024805.1, from coordinate 31,441 downwards.
GGTTAGTAGAATAAGTTGACATGTACTTGCAAAGTTACAAAGTTAGCAGATATTAATCAGTCAGTCTACTAATACTTTAATGACTGCTAGTTGACATGGAGTTTCAAAGTTAAAGGAGAGAGAATGTGTGTCTAGTGTGCATTCATATAAGTTAGCTCTCCAAGGCAAATTTGTCTTGCGCTGGATGTTTACTCTACAGTAGCAAGAATGAAGTCTGGCATTTCTCAATAGAGCTTTATTGCCTCAAAGATATAAGGAACAGCAGCTGTTTCCATGGAAACTTTCAGCAAATAAGATAACTCTATTTTCTGTGTATCAACAGTATAATTGCACATACATGAATTGACCTTCGCAATTGTTAATTTCTCTTAGAGGACAGAATTTCCAAGCTTGACACAACTCTGAACTTATTTTTTATTTATATGTATTTATTTATTTGAAATTTTGTCTCATTTAATTGCAATTTTGTAATAATAATAATAATAATAATAATAATAATAATAATAATAGTGCTGTCAAACGATTAATTGTGATTAATTGCATCCAAGATAAAAGTTTGTTTACATAACATGTGTGTACTGTGTATATGTATTATGTATATATAAATAAACACACATACAGTAAATATTTTGAAAATATTTACATATATTTACATGTATATATTTGTATTCTTATATTTTATATTATATAAAATATTTAACATATAAACATTATATTTTTTTCAAAAATATAAACATGCATGTGTTTTTATTTATATATACATAATAAATATACACAATATACACACATATATTATGTAAACAAAAACTTTTATTTTGGATGCGATTAATCACGATTAATCATTTGACAGCACTAAATATTAATAATAATAATAATAAGTAAATAAATATAAAACATAATTAAACAACGATAATTAAGTCGTAAACTTCACATAAACACTCAGCACAAAAAAAAAAGAAACAAACAACAAAAAAAAACATTTGTAGACAAGATGCATTAATTTACCAACAGTATTCTTGAACCTATGTAGTCAACCCTGTGTTCCTGCTGTGTTTCTCCAGAGTAATGCTCTCCCTGGGGCCGATGGGTGACAGTGGCCTGTGATGATGTTATCTGGCTGTCCTGGCTCTCGGCTCAAAGTTGCTGCAACTTAGCAGTCTTCCTTTCACACTTTTAAACAACTGACAGTGCTGTGTATGGTGCAACTGTCCTGACAACGCTGCTGGTGAGGAAATAGAGTTGCTGACGTAATGTCACGGTCAGTGAGACATCATAGACAGGACATGTAGAGCTGTTATCATAAATCTTTCATCATTAACATTACGGTTCTCATTAAAAATTTATAGCTCACCCAAAAATGAAAAATTGCTGAAAATCTCCTCACTCTCAGGCCATCCAAGATGTAGATGAGTTTGTTTCTTCATCAGGTTTGGAGAAATGAATGAATAATATTGTAAATGCAGTTAACATGTGTCTAGGCTTGTGAACAAAACCCAAGAACAAAAATGTTTAAGCAAGAAGAAACAAACCAATACAGGGCAGAACACACAAGGAGAATACACAGGAGATGGAATAAGGAGGGTGACGAGGGAGAACAGGTGGGGCAAATAAACTAATAAGGAGGCCAAGATGTGAAACAGATGAGCACATGATCCACAGAAACAAAACAAACGCCGTGTGCAGAATCACATGCCAACATGACATGAGCCAGGCCTTGTGCCCTCACAAAACAAGACACAAGAACACATGGCAAGTGAACAACACAAGCCTTGTGCTCTAACACAAAGACAAACCAACCAGGAGTGACAGATTATGTCTCCAGTAATCATGAAAAAAACTCATTGTCATTTGCATTTAGTTTCATTATGTTCACTCCATCTAAAGCTGTAAAATAGAAGTTAATTTAATGCTACCTGATTTTTTTTTTTTTTTTTTTTGATGCATTAATTGAAACAGTGGATTTGTAGTTCCAAGCATGCTTTGCATACAGTAGTAATATATTTAAAATAGCCAACATTTATTTCATACTATGTTTAGTTATTAACATATTAATATGTTAACATATTAATATTAATATATTAACATATTTACAGCCATAACACTCGAGACTTACTGATATAAAAATTATAATTAAACTTTATTTGGAGTACTACTTGTGAACAATGCACATTTCATAATATTAAGCCTAAAATGTGTTTTAATGTCACTATTGATGAGGACTGTATTATCTTTGAATAATATTGGTCTTTAAATTCAATGTATTTAAAATTTACCTGAAGTATACTTGGAATAGTTCTACTTTAGCACAATCAAATATACTTCAGTATAGTGGGACTTCAGCAATGCTTCCGCACAATTAAATTACATTATGCACAAAATTAGTTGCTCCAATTTAGCAGACTTTACCAGAAGTACAATTCCATTTTTTTCTGTTAAGTACATAAATATGTAAATGTATTTGTACTTAGAATGAAATAAATGTATTTCAAATGCATTAATTCAAAATACATCATTCTACAATGTGTGCTTCTGATACAGAGTTTGACTGGTGTGAGTGGCAGACAGAGGGAAATATCACTATTAATTCAATTAAGTTCATTGGACCAAAAAGAAAAAAAAATCCATGTAATATTGTATTGGTAACACTTGTATTGGGAACACATATTCACTATTAACTAAGAGTTTTCCCTGAACAAACTCTCAGTTTGCTGTTTATTAATAGTTAGTAAGGTAGTTGTTAAGTTTAGATATGGGGTTTTTAAGAGATTTTAAATATGGTTATGCAGAATGAGGCATTAATATGTGCTTTATAAGTACTAATAAACAGACAATGTACTTGTTACGAGGCGAACGAGACATGAGACGTGTGGATCCATTTGCAAGGCTTTTATTAAAAGGCATGGTCATGAAACAAGCATGGGTCGATAAATAGCAAACAGTAATAGAAGAGGCAAGACGAAGAGTAATCCTAGAACAAGCGTGGGTCTTCGATCAGCAGATGATATCCAGAAGGCTTGACAAGAGGGGTAATCCGTAAACTCAAACAATAGTCCAGACAGGGGCAAACAGAATCCAAACGGCAAGGCAAAGGGTTAATCCAAGATACACAGGCGAGAATCAGGTAACAGGTGAACACAAGACTAGACTAGAATAGACTAGAAACTAAGACTGGGAATACTAGACTGGCTCCATAATGTAGCTATCGCTAGGAGTGATATGCGTAATGTGATATACGCTAAACAGTCCTCGGCAGTGAGAAAGAGGAAGTCCATGGCTTATGTAGCATATCTGATGGGAATCAGCTGTGTAATCAGTGCATTCAGCTGTGTGTGTGTGTCATCAGTGCAATGGATGATGGGAACTGTAGTCCGGGGTGAAGTGCAACAGTAGTGTAGTGCAAGAGTTCATGTGGTGAGCGTGTGACCTCTGGTGGTGAGTGAACGGAAGTTCATAAACCGGATTCGTGACAGTACTAGTAATATGCATGCTAATAGGCAACTAATTATTAGCGAGAAGTGGTTCTTAAAATAAAGTGTTACTGGAAAATCAGCTTAATTATCATGAAAATAATGTCATTATGCAATAATAATAATAATAATAATAATAATAATACATAATGGTCCTATTTTTATTTTTTATTTTTTCATGTTAAATGTATTTTCCTGTTTTATTCATGTACTTATTTTTTATTACATGGTTTTTAGCTATTGTAGTCAAATGAACTAGTGCAGAATGACCGATGTCAAGAAAGTGTCACCTTGTGAGGTGAAGTCACATTTACCCTTTAGGTCACACTTTATTTTAAGGTCCAATTCTCACCATTAACAAACAATTAACTACGACTTTTGGCTCATTAAACTCCAAATTTGCTGCTTATTAAAGTTAACAAGGTAGTTGTTAAGTTTAGGCATTGGTAGGATTAGAGATTAATAATTGTCATGCTAATAAGCAGCTACTGTAGTTAATAGTTAGAATTGGTCCCTCTACTAAAGTGTTGCCACACTATATAATTTGCTGCATGGACAGCTGAACACAGCAAAAACACATTGTGAAGAAATATACTGTAGATGCTCTTCAGAGTGCACAAATACGCCTCACTAACCCCTCTACCTGTGCTGTTCTCCACATATTGAAACAAAAACATGCTTTTACAGACCTTTCAGTGCAGTACATGTAAGTGCTTTTACACATGAATCAATTACATGAAACAATGTTATACTCACCCAAACATTTAGATAGAATGCCTTCTGTGGTTTTATCATTACTGTTATTATTTTCCTGCTGTGGTGATTGTCATGGCAACAGCAAAGTGCTTAAGCGATCTAAAACAGTTAAGATTGTTTCTCTCTCACGCACACAGTCTATTCTGCTTAGTTGTGTGGTGCATATGTTTCTTCCAGGAATAAATGCTAAATTGTAAGGTTCAAAATTAGATTGCAGTAACATGTTTTCCTTAATGTTAAGAAATGCCTCTCAGCAGCAAAGAGCAAAAGACAAAACAGAGATAATGGTCTGAAACCATTTTACTAAGTCTTTAATTGGCCCGAGGCACACAGAGCATGTTATGAAAGGTGCTCAATACACATTTACACTCCTAGAAAATGAAAGAGAGAAACCACCTGAGGCACAGGCACAGACGCCAACTAATTCAAAGGTATTAGTAAAAGAAATTGCTATTAATTTAGAGTAAAAAGGGGAAAAACAATCCTGCTAATCCAAACCAGAGTTTATGGGATGCAAGTGCATTAATTAGCCTGTGAAACTTATTAAAAAAAAACGTTTTTAGTTCTGAATATGAGCAAAATTTCAGCTTTATGCACATAAAGAATGGGATGAGAAAGGTTGCAATGAATAATTTCATTTTATATAACTGTTTAATTTTCCTAGCAAGTTAACAGACTAACATTAATTGTCATTATTTATTTATTCATTTATTTATTTATTTATTTGGGGTTGTTTAAAGTGTATTTTTCTAATTACGTCCATCAAGCAATTACAAATTTTAATCTAAATAATTGTGTGATGTGTCAATTAATCAAATTTACTGTCAATTCTTCGAGAAATTACCCCAAAAAAGATCATTAAAAGTCATTATTTTGTTAGACGGTCACGAGACAAGCATTAGAATACAAAAAGTAGCTTTAGAAAAGACTATATGGTAACCTTTTAGTACTAGGAACACTTCTCACTATTAACTAGTTTCTTTCTAGTTTCTTCTTAGTTTGAGGCAAACGTCATAGTTAATGGTTTGTTAATAGCCATAACTGGACCTTAAAATAAAGTGTGACTGAATATTTTGATTCATCATGGCAAAACTAATGATAATAAATGGTTATTTATTTATTTAATGAAATAATTATCTTGATATCAAACTGAAACTGGCAAATCACTATCTTAATGTGTAAGTCATAAAGTCATTTGGTTCCTTCAAACAGCTGAGCCATTCAGAAACAAAGCAAGTAGAGACTGTCTTTATGAGTGAGCCATTGAATCATCGACTCACTTGATTCTCTCAAATGGCTGATTCATTCAGAAACAAAGCAAGTAGTGACTGTCTTTATGAATGAGTCACTGAATCATTGACTCACCTGATTTGTTCAAACTGTGGATTCATACAGCAATGAATCACTGCAGTGTTATGTTCAGAGATGCTCATCAGTTCTGCCTTGATTGGAACTTGCGAAACTGAGCAGAACAGACCATACTGACAATGGCAGACAAAAGGAAGTATTCATTTTATGTACTAAAATGCAGTGATGGGCAGTAGCGTCGCTACAAGTAGTGATGCTACTAGTTTAACTACATTTCTCAGTATCGTGGTGGTAGCGTCGCTGTTTTCTGAATCAAATAGCTTTTCAGTAGCGAAGCTCTTTTTTTTATCAAGTAGCGCGGTAGCGTCAACAAAAGCTAACGTTACATTATCCAAAGCATTCTGAAGCTCAAGCTCAAATCGGAAATATAACTGCTAAGGATCACTGATCCTGGATCAGTAAAAGTGATGCCACAGCCACTAAAGCTCGTAACGCCACTGGATCCTCAAACTATCAGTCAAACCTCATTATTCCTCCCACCTCTCTCGTGAATTAAGTGTGGCGCACATTTTAAAGCATCTCAGCTTGTTTGCTGTCTGAAGGTAAATCAAGAACTGTTGACTGAGTAAGTACAGCAGTTTCTTTCCTAAAGAATCACTATATTTATAAAGGCTAATGTTTTTTTTGTTTGTTTTTTTGTTTTTTTTGTATTTGAGGAGTGGAGAAGAGTGTCTTAGGCTAGCATTTGTTGTCGAGTCAAATAGCTTGTGTGAATTGCCAAATCTTTTATATGATATTTTGGCCAAATAACAGAAAAAAACTGAGCGCCCACATAGCGACAGAAAACTGTATAACCTGCAAGTTCATGAAAACGTAAATGCGATGCACGTACTGCCTCTGATGTGGCGGTAATGACGGGGAAAAAACATTCGCTGGTAAAAAACTTTGTATTTGAACTTGATTTTGGTGAAATGTTAATAATATAATGACACATGCAACGATGCAAATGAACTTAGCCTATATGTAGGCCTATACATTTATATGGTAACACTATACAATAAGATTTCATTAGTTAATGTTAGCTAATGTAGGCCTTACTAACATGAGCAAACAATAAACAATACATTTATTACAGTATTTATTTATCTTTGTTAATGTGAATTAATGAAAATACCATCGTTCGTTGGTAGTTCATGTTAATTCACAGTGCATTAATGTTAAACACAACTTTTGATTTTAATAATGCATTAGTAAATGTTGAAATTAACATTAAGATTAATAAATGCTGTAGTGTAGAAGTATTGTTCATTCCTGGTTCATGTTAACTATACACTAGTTAACTAATGCTAACTAATGAACTTTATTGTGAACTCTTACCATTTATATAAATCTGTATGCAATAAAGCCACAATAACAACTTTTACACAGTGTTTATTATTAATTAAAATGCAGTGCATTTTTTTTATTTTTTATTTCCTTAAAAGTACCAGTTTAGGAGGTTTCCTGCCGACAGCAAAAATGTATTTTGCCTATGTCACAATATGAGGTAAATCCGGCCCTGTACATGATACACTGAAATATTATGCCTGTCTATCTGCTTGACTTACAGTTTTATTGATCACTGAGAGAGCATTGACTTGGAATGTAGTTGGTTCAATATAAAAATGAAAATTTTAAAAGTAGCTTAGACGTAGTAAACTACTTTTGCCATGTTACTGTAGCTTAGCTTGCTACATTTCCCAGGAGGATAGCTAGGATAGTGTTAGCTTAGCTGTTAGCTTAGCTCGCTACATTTTTCAAGTAGCTTGCCCAACACTGCTAGCATGTGTTTAAACATGGATAAAACTGGAGCGCTTTCCTTGATGTCTACAGCATCTGGCCTGAGACACACTGAAGGGTGATACTTATAAATCTGCACTGGAAGATGGAAGATGTGTTTGTGTTTATGTGAGACACAATATCTATGTGGTTGAGTATGCTATTTATGATATCATAACGCTGTATACTATATCAGTAGCTCTAATTAACCAGTGTTATATATCTTAGCAAATAAATAAATAAATAATTCAGCTGTACAGTACCTTGAAACTTTCTGAAACTTGAATGTCATTTAGATCTGTTTACCTTCAACAGCATTCGAAGCAAGGCCACGAGGAAAAAGTTGAAGAAGGTAAAAAGAACATTTTAAAAAGTTTCTTTGACTGAACATTGCATTATGAATCTGAGGATTTATATGAAATACATGACCCTATCAGCAACTTATTTATTTATTTTTTGCCAGCAGACACCCTGTAGAAATTCGAATCACCACAGCAAGGTCAGATCTTGATAGTCTCTTTGTTACCAGCCTAAAAAACCTTGACTATCCTGTTAATATTTGAACAGAAACAAAATAAATGGCACACCAACTAAAGCATTTACAGTTTAAAAAGCCTTTGAAATACAGGCATATTACAGGAACACAAGTCAGAACTAATTTAAATCATAAAGAAAAGCAGTTTAAGTAAAAACTTGAATAGTATAAAATCAAAATTATCCAACGCATTTTTGTTGTCAAATAATTTTAGACTGGGATCTTTCTAATGTAATGATGAATGTAATTAGGGCCCAATACAATACAAAATAGTCGGTCACACATGTTTTTTTTTGTTAGTTTTTTTTGGTATTGTGTGTTACCAAGATGAAGTGTTGTATAGGTGAGTATGTCACTGTACACTTTCTGTGTATTAGTATATTTATCAACTATTTGTAATTTGAATTAATTATTTGTCTCTTTATCACTAGGGTGAGGGGGCTGATAAAATGTTTTAAAGTACAATTTCCACAGTATTGATTTAAAAACTGGTTCCACATGATGAATTTTGAGTGTTTAAGCCTTTGAATTATATATAAATTAGGATAATTACTAAAATAAAAAAATACTAAAATACTAAATATAAAAAAGGGCAAAAAAGCACTATTTATTATATCTATTTATCAAGCAAGCAATTCACGGTTTAAAACACATGAATTTGAATTTGTATTTTCTACTCAGCAACAGTGTTCAAGAAATGAAATGAAATAAATAAAAGAATAAAATGAGAAATCTGTTTAAAGTCAGGCACTGCTCTCAAACCGTAAACAATGATGAACCAGATCCATTATTTATCATCCCTACTGAGTCTAAAATCAACATCAGCATGATTGAGGAAATAGATCTTTTATCAAATAAGCAGCAGTTCATCACCTTGTGTTTCCAGGCTTGTGTTCTTCTGCAGATGACGGGGAGCTCAATGTTCTTCTTGGGAGAAGAGCGGGTCAGGGGTCGCCGTTCCACTTATGTCTACATGTAACGCTGAATAAATTGGTCCGGCAAAGAGAAGAGCAGGTCAGTGTTTTTTTGTTTTGACAGCAGGTTTCAGACCAGACTTGTTTTAAACCTGGCCTTGGTGTCACAGTGAGCGAGAGGCTAGTGTTTGGACAGCTAAATGAGTTTCATGTGAGAGGAATATTAAAGATGAAGCACTATTTTACTGCAGGTGTTTATCAGAAATTTAGTGTAACTATTTGACATATGGAGCTGGTTGTGGTACAAACTTCAGGTCTGGGCAAAATTCAGATTTTTGAATCTCTTTCAGTCGATTAGTGTGAATTTGAATTGATTTCTTTCAGTAAATTGGGTTTTAAATAGGAATGACAAAAAGAGCAATTTATTGGATTACAGTTGAAAAGAAATTCAACATGGTACACAATTTGAGAACAATTTGGTGACGAAAAAAAAAAGACTACTAGTAAATTTCAAAAATAAATAAACATTTAATTAAAAGTGAAATTTGGAAGTAGAAAGACTGAAAACATATACCAGTACTATTTGCTTTATTTACACCTTTGAAAAATCATTTTCTACTGTGTGTTATAATCCCCAAAAATGATTTAGGCTGTGTGTTGGGTACAACATTAAATATTGATTAATCTGTGGCTGAGCCTAATACAGTAACACATAATGCTAATTCAGAATCAAGTACTTTATTATATATTATATAGATATAGACATAGAAGACCACACACTAAAATGATGACAAATTCCTCAGTACAGTCTGGTTTATTTCATTGCTAAATGTTGTTTACACACAGATACTACCTCAATCCCTAATAAGCATTTGGCTTGCTACTGTTGGCAGAATGAATATAGCTGTAGGACTAATAAAGCTGAAATCAAATAAAGCTTTCTGCAAATGTGCAAACCCGCTTGGAGGGGCCATTTGTAATTTCCATAATGATGCTACAGCAGCAAAGGCATTCACCAGAGAAAACTCCATGTGAAGATGTCTTCTCCTACCAGAAAACACAGATGCAAAATACTACTAGAACTTACACTGGTGGTCGAAAGTTTGGAAAAGGTTTGAAGATTTTTTTTTTTTTTTTTAGTTTTTGAAATAAGTCACCAAGGCTGCATTTGTCACATGATCCATCAGAAATCATTCTAATATGCTGATTTGCTGCTCGAGAAACATTTCTGATTATTATCAATCTTGAAAACAGATGTGTTTATTTATTTGTTAGTTTGTTTGTTTGTT
>JAFVLL020024805.1:0-21254 GCA_021397915.2 Tor tambroides | reverse complement strand
TTTCACCACACTTCATATTACCACAAGAGTTCTCTTAGCCCGTTACTGGTCCTAGTCTGCGTCTAAAGTGGTTCTCTTTCTCTCTAGGTGGGCATTGAGTTCATGGACCTTTACAGTCACTTGGTGCCAGTTTATGATGTTGAACCTCTGGAAAAGATCACCGATGCATACCTGGATCAGTACCTTTGGTATGAAGCAGACAAGCGCAGACTTTTTCCACCCTGGATCAAACCAGCTGACACAGAGCCACCTCCACTGCTGGTGTACAAATGGTGCCAAGGTGAGAGATTTTTGATGGCTGATGTCTTTGAAAACAAGGGAGGCCAATATAAAGCTGAAATGCAGACAGGCTATAACAAAGTATTACAGTTTTGGCCTATTATATTACTAACATTAGAAATTACATTCTGTTTAAAATTTCTAATTATGTCTTCTAGGAATCAACAACCTGCAGGATGTGTGGGAGACGGCAGAAGGTGAATGCAACGTCATGCTGGAGTCTCGCTATGAGAAGATGTATGAGAAGATTGACTTGACGCTGCTGAACAGGCTTCTGCGTCTCATTGTTGATCACAACATTGCCGATTACATGACGGCCAAAAACAACGTTGTCATTAACTATAAGGTCTGTTTATTACATGTGTAATACCATTTGAAAAATACATTTATTAGTTTAATGCTTTTGAGAATCATATTAGAAATTTCGTTTCATTGCTCTGTTTGATTTTAGATATCTGTATTTTCTCTTAACAGGACATGAACCACACAAACTCGTACGGTATCATCCGTGGCCTGCAGTTTGCCTCTTTCATCGTGCAGTACTATGGGCTTGTGATGGACCTGTTGGTGCTGGGTCTGCACAGAGCCAGTGAAATGGCTGGACCTCCTCAGATGCCTAATGACTTCCTCAGCTTCCAGGACATGACCACTGAGAGTGCCCATCCTATACGTCTTTACTGCAGATATATAGACCGCATTCACATCTTCTTCAGGTTAGTAATGCAGATGAAAGAAGTCTCCCATCTCCTGTTGTGCATTGAGATTTCATTTCCAAAAATTGTTGTTTTATGAACTTGTGGTTTTGCTGTGTGTAGGTTCTCTGCTGATGAGGCGAGAGATCTGATCCAGAGGTACCTTACTGAGCACCCAGACCCCAACAATGAGAACATCGTGGGCTACAACAATAAGAAATGCTGGCCCCGAGATGCTAGGATGAGACTGATGAAACATGATGTGAACTTGTAAGTGCACTAGACTATTGTCTTTCTGAACTCCTTGATAAAGTGAAAAATGCACATGGTATGATTGATTTCCTTATAATCACACAGGGGCCGTGCTGTGTTCTGGGACATCAAGAATCGCCTCCCTCGTTCTGTGACAACAGTTCAGTGGGAGAACAGCTTTGTGTCTGTGTACAGCAAGGACAACCCCAACCTACTCTTCAACATGTGTGGCTTTGAGTGTCGTATCCTCCCCAAGTGCCGCACTAGTTATGAGGAGTTTACGCACAAAGATGGTGTGTGGAATTTGCAGAACGAGGTAAGTAGAATAACAAACTACTGATAAAATAACTGTTGGCACATCAGAAAGGATGGTGGATAATTGTTTGTTGATTTTTAGGTAACAAAGGAAAGGACAGCACAGTGTTTCCTGCGTGTGGATGATGAGTCCATGCAGAGGTTCCACAACAGAGTGCGACAGATTCTGATGGCTTCTGGGTCCACCACCTTCACCAAGGTATAAGCCCTGAACCTTAACATCACAACTGCCATAGCAAACTAGTATTTCCCATTTTATGCATGGTTTTACATAGTATGTTGCTCTTCTCAGATTGTGAACAAGTGGAACACTGCTCTGATTGGTCTGATGACATACTTCCGTGAAGCTGTGGTCAACACTCAAGAGCTTTTGGATCTTCTGGTGAAGTGTGAGAATAAGATCCAAACCCGTATCAAGATTGGGTTGAACTCCAAAATGCCTAGTCGTTTCCCTCCTGTGGTGTTTTACACCCCTAAGGAGTTGGGGGGGCTGGGAATGCTTTCCATGGGACACGTACTGATTCCACAGTCTGACCTTAGGTAAGTTATTTGCAGTTTTCATTACTGTTTCTTTTATTAGCAACTTCATGGAAATTAATAAGCATCCATGGTTGTTGGTGATTGACTTTAAAGCTCTTCTGTGTTTGCTCAGGTGGTCCAAACAGACTGATGTGGGCATCACTCATTTCCGTTCCGGTATGAGTCATGAGGAGGATCAACTGATTCCTAATCTGTACCGCTACATCCAGCCATGGGAGAGCGAGTTCATTGACTCTCAGAGAGTCTGGGCCGAATACGCCCTCAAACGTCAGGAGGCCATTGCTCAGAACAGGTAATGTCCTCTTAACCAAACCCAATTATTGATTATGCTGATGGGTTCATTCTTACTAATGAGTTTGATACTTCTCAGACGTTTGACACTGGAGGATCTGGAGGACTCCTGGGACAGAGGTATTCCACGTATCAACACACTCTTTCAGAAGGACAGACACACTCTTGCATATGACAAGGGCTGGAGAGTCAGAACAGATTTCAAGCAGTACCAGGTAAAAATCTTTCCTTCTGGGAAACACAAATTCTTTGTTAAAAGCATTGTCAGACATTGGTTAGAGTTTTGGTCAGTTTTTGATAAAGATTTTTGAATGTGTTTTTAGGTGTTGAAGCAAAATCCATTCTGGTGGACTCACCAAAGGCATGATGGGAAATTGTGGAATTTGAACAATTACCGTACCGACATGATCCAGGCACTTGGAGGGGTAGAAGGCATTCTTGAGCACACTCTCTTTAAGGGAACCTACTTCCCCACCTGGGAGGGTCTCTTCTGGTAAGAACTTTTATGTTGACACATTCAGTATAGTTAACTGAATTATTACGTTTAAGATTCATTAACGTTTTAATCTTTTTTTTTTTTGTTGTTGTTTTTAGGGAGAAGGCCAGTGGTTTTGAAGAGTCCATGAAATGGAAGAAACTCACCAATGCTCAGAGATCTGGTCTGAACCAGATTCCTAATCGACGATTCACCTTGTGGTGGTCTCCTACAATCAACAGAGCCAATGTATGTCTATGAAAAGCCATTGCATTTAGACACCATTTTTCCCCACCCTTCTTTTTCTCAAGACTCACTTATTCTCTTGATGATGTTTTAGGTATATGTAGGTTTCCAAGTGCAGTTGGACCTCACTGGAATCTTCATGCATGGTAAAATCCCAACTCTCAAGATTTCTCTGATCCAGATCTTCAGAGCTCACTTGTGGCAGAAGATTCACGAGAGCATCGTCATGGATCTCTGTCAGGTAAACAAATGTGCTTCCTTTAAATGGGTGAGGATATTATGAAATGAATATTACTCATGCTTATTTAACAGGAATTTTCTATACAAACTGTTTGTGTGGTTTCACACTTTAGGCTGAACTGTTACTAACAATTGGCTTATTCAGAGGAGTGCCATCAGTAAACTTCTGTTTGTTCTGTGTAGGTGTTTGACCAAGAGCTGGATGCTTTGGAGATCGAGACTGTCCAGAAAGAGACAATCCATCCCAGGAAGTCTTACAAGATGAATTCCTCCTGTGCTGACATTCTGTTGTTTGCCTCCTACAAGTGGAACGTCTCTCGCCCCTCGCTTCTAGCAGACTCCAAGTATGTGCGATTGAAATTAATGAATACACTGACATCTAATATATCAGGAGGAAAAATTTCACACACAATACATGTAAAAAAGCCATAAATATTCCTGTTATATGGTATGTTTTCTGTGATTCGTTCTGTAGGGATGTTATGGACAGCACCACCACGCAGAAGTACTGGATTGACATTCAGCTCAGATGGGGTGACTACGACTCCCATGACATTGAGCGATACGCCAGGGCCAAGTTCTTGGACTACACCACTGACAACATGAGTATTTACCCATCACCCACTGGAGTCCTGATTGCCATTGACCTGGCCTACAACCTTCACAGGTCAGTATTTTATAGCATATTGTGTAAGCGATGTAAATCACAAAGTCAAATACAACTTGGTTGCACATCCCAAAAACAGCAACAGAGCAGCAAGTATTTATGATTTGCTTGTTTCTTTCTCTACAGTGCTTATGGTAACTGGTTCCCTGGAGGCAAGCCACTGATCCAGCAGGCCATGGCGAAGATAATGAAGGCCAATCCAGCTCTGTATGTGTTGAGAGAGCGAATCCGCAAGGGTCTGCAACTCTACTCTTCAGAGCCCACTGAGCCTTACCTGTCTTCCCAGAACTACGGAGAGCTCTTCTCCAACCAGATCATCTGGTTTGTGGATGACACCAATGTGTACAGAGTCACCATCCACAAGGCATGTTAATTTAACATCATGAAGATGTCCCTTTCGGTGTTTATAGTGTTTTCTCTATAGATTGTGTGCCAGATATTTTAATCTTTCATTTCCCATTTCAGACCTTTGAAGGTAACTTGACCACAAAACCAATCAACGGAGCCATTTTCATCTTCAACCCCAGAACTGGACAGCTTTTCCTGAAGATCATTCACACATCTGTATGGGCAGGACAAAAGCGTCTTGGACAGGTAAGTCTGTCACTCTGTGCGCTCTGTCTCCATGAGGTTACTGTGGTCTTCACAAAGCAATCACTCATGTGGCTCTGTTTGTGGAGTTAAACATTTTGCATTTGTGTTTTTGTAGCTGGCTAAGTGGAAAACTGCTGAAGAAGTGGCTGCCCTGATCCGATCGCTGCCTGTTGAAGAGCAGCCCAAACAGATTATTGTGACCAGGAAGGGCATGTTAGATCCTCTTGAGGTTTGAAACGCCCATTAAAACTGTTAAAGGCAAACTAGATGTGTTTAGCACTGGAAAGTTATTTCAGTGATGTTAACTTTTAGGCTAACAGTTATCCGTTTTCCGCAGGTGCACTTGCTGGACTTCCCCAACATTGTGATCAAGGGCTCTGAGCTCCAGCTGCCCTTCCAGGCCTGTCTGAAAGTGGAGAAGTTTGGAGACCTCATTCTGAAGGCCACAGAGCCTCAGATGGTCCTGTTCAATCTGTATGACGACTGGCTGAAGACCATCTCCTCTTACACTGTAAATCTAGCTCTTATATTAGAATTTTGACCTACTGAAACCATTAGTAGCTTCTGAGTGTTACACTGGTCATTACTATGAGGTCTAAATCTTGTATGTTTTTGTTGCCTAGGCATTCTCTCGTTTGATCTTAATCCTGAGAGCACTTCACGTCAACAACGACCGTGCCAAAGTTATCCTGAAGCCTGACAAGACCACAATCACAGAGCCCCACCACATCTGGCCCACTCTGACCGATGAGGAGTGGATCAAAGTGGAGGTGCAGCTCAAAGATCTCATCCTGGCTGACTATGGCAAGAAGAACAAGTGAGTGCTACATAATAAATGCTGACTTGCGTATAGATGTGAAATGGTCCACTTTTCAGATATTAACTTTGATTACTTCTCCACAGTGTGAATGTGGCATCTTTGACCCAGTCTGAAATCAGGGACATCATCCTGGGTATGGAGATCTCTGCTCCATCCCAGCAGAGACAGCAGATCGCTGAAATCGAGAAGCAAACCAAGGAGCAGTCTCAGCTAACAGCCACACAAACTCGCACTGTCAACAAACACGGTGATGAGATTATCACCTCCACCACCAGCAACTATGAAACGCAGACCTTCTCATCCAAAACCGAATGGAGAGTTAGGTGTGGAAAGTTTCCCATGTCACTCCTATCTTTATAGTTGTTAAAATGCAGCTAGACTTTGTTTTTAAACACTTTTCCTGATCTCACAGGGCGATCTCTGCTGCCAACTTGCATTTACGTACTAACCACATCTACGTGTCATCGGATGACATTAAAGAAACTGGCTACACTTACATCCTACCCAAGAACGTTCTAAAGAAGTTCATCTGCATCTCAGATCTGCGTGCTCAGGTTAGAATAACTGGCTTCATAACATGTTTGCTGTTGCGAATCCTCTTCCTTTGCCTTGTTAGTAGTATTCTAAACCTGAATTTTGCTTGCATCTGTATTTTTTTTTTTTCATGTAGATTGCAGGTTATCTGTATGGAACCAGCCCTCCAGATAACCCTCAGGTAAAGGAAATCCGCTGCATTGTGATGGTGCCACAGTGGGGTACACATCAGACTGTTCACCTGCCCAACCAACTGCCACAACACGAGTACTTGAAGGTCAGTATTTTACACACATGCATATGTCTATAGTTTGGTGTTATCAGCAGTCTACGCCTTCCCAGCCATATCAAACCATTTAAATGCCTCTTGAATTTCATAGGAAATGGAGCCTCTTGGATGGATCCATACACAGCCCAATGAATCACCCCAGCTATCTCCTCAGGATGTCACCACCCATGCAAAGGTCATGGCTGACAACCCATCCTGGGATGGCGAGAAGACTATCATTATTACTTGCAGGTACAGATTTAGCACACTAATGCACTGTGGCTGTACTCTTAACATCCCTGAATGTAATGATTGGACAGTGTCATGTATTCAGTGTTGCATTTGTGGGTTTTAAACATTTGGTTTTTATTATCTAGTTTCACCCCTGGTTCCTGCACGCTGACTGCCTACAAGCTGACTCCCAGTGGATATGAGTGGGGTCGACAAAACACAGATAAGGGAAATAACCCCAAAGGTTACTTGCCCTCTCACTACGAAAGAGTCCAGATGCTCTTGTCTGACCGTTTCCTTGGCTTCTTCATGGTGCCTGGCCAAGTCTCCTGGAACTACAACTTCATGGGTGAGCATAGCCTTAAAATGATACATTTGTGATTTTTCACATTTTGTAAATTGCACATACAACATTGTGCTTTTCTAACCTCTCCCTTTTCATTCTAGGTGTTCGTCATGATCCCAACATGAAGTATGACCTACAGTTGGCCAATCCGAAAGAGTTCTACCATGAAGTTCACAGGCCATCTCACTTCCTTAACTTTGCTTCTCTGCAGGAGGGTGAAATCTACAATGCTGATCGTGAAGATGTGTATGCATAATAGTACAGTGACTATTTAAGGTAAAAACACCTAACAGGCTAAAGTAAAGTTTTTGTAATATTTTGTCACCAAGACTCACTCTGTACTGTTTGCAGTAATGTAAATGCTTAGAAACTCAAAGCATGTCATCTGTTTATTGCTTTATCATAATTGCCTGGCATTGAGTTGATTATGCACATTGCTGAAAGCACATTTTGTACTTGCTTTCCGAATGAATTCTCGTCTAAAAATATCTGTACCCTTTTTCGTAATTGTTTGTAGTACATTGTGTTTTTTATAAATCTTGAGAAATGTGTCTGTACCCTGTAGCTATGTTGTGCATCTGTTATGTACACTGTAGTTTGGGTTTAAATAAAGATTACCACTTTTATAAGAATTTGAGCTTGATCTTATTGTCATTTCTGTTGGTTTCATGGATTAAAATCATCAGTGTGTCCACTGAAGGAACATTATCTGTTCTATCTAAAGAGCAAGGACACTGTATGCCTTCAGAGCAAACCAATCTGCATGCATATGTTACAGTCCACTGAGCAGCTCAGCCCTGAACATATATGGCAAGTTGTTTTAACATTTATTCCTTGATGGTATCTAATTGGATAAAGTCAGTACAATGGCATTACATTGTGACTACTGCTTAATGATGCACAAAAACAATTGGTTCTAGTTGCAGTACTGTTGTGAGTGCCTGTCAAAGTCTCACAAAAGAGAAGTTGTTGAATAAAGTAATTATTTTTGTTTTCTTTGCTCAAAGTATTCTCGTAGCTTCATAAAATGAAGGTTGAACCAGTGATGTCACATGGACTGTTTTAATGATCTCCTTGCTACCTTTCTGGGCCTTGAATGTGGTAGTTGCATTGCTGTCTATGCAGGTTCAGAAAGCTCTCGGATTTCATCTCAAATATCTTAATTTGTATTCCGAAGATGAATGAAAGTCTTATGGGTTTGGAACGACATGAGGGGAGGGTGAGTAATTAATGATAGAATTTTCATTTGAGTGAACTATCCCTTTTATGTGCTTTGAAATCCATAAATGCAGTGCCACTGATGACGGAGAAAAACAAAGTGCATTATCTTTATTGCCATTATCTAGCAGCTCTCTGTTTCTGTTGGAATTATCTGAATTGAGTTTTGCTTCTGATTCACATGACCTTGTGAACAAGCATAGGTGAGCAATAGGGGCTTCTGTGATTTCACAGTAAATTGTTTAAATATTTTTCCAGTAGTTTCTAGTATCCATTGGAGGTTTCCTAGAAGCAGATCAGTAGACATTAGCCATTTAGACAGTAGCTTGCATGTCCAAATTCTTACTAGTAACATTTCTAAATACTGGTTAAGATTTTATTTTAACTATGAAGTAGATCTAATTAGCAGTCTTGATTATTCATTACATATGACATTACAAAAATCACTTGTACCTAAATTAATGTTAGTGGTAATAAGGATATAGTGTTACAAACAGATACTAGTTGCTATTGGAACTACTAGTATTTAATGAATAGTTATATGTGAAATTGAAACATAAAAATTAGTAATTTAAAAATAAGTAATAATAACATGCTTGTTAGTTTGAATGTTAAGACAGCTTGCCATATGTGCTATATTAAAGCTCTCCGGTTGCATTGGTCAGAAAAGAAGGAGGGAACAACCACGGCAAACAAGCACTGTGGGCTGACATATAGATGTACTTCTGTTCAGCTACTTTTTTAATATATATATATATATATATATATATATAAAAGAGTACTATGCAAACATGCACGGTCATAATTCATCCACATGTTAGTGACGTGGGCGTACATCTTCAGGTTATGACATGCAACTCTTTACGCCGCATAGACACGTCGGTTTTATAGCTCATTCGTGTTTATTGGAGTGTATCAACAAAGGATGTAGTTACAAAACAAACTGGAGCGAAATGCATGCGTTTAAAAGTGAAACAAAAAAAGATCTGCGTTCGGACTGAACGTATGTTTAGATCTGACTGACAAGAGGAGTTTCGATTTTCGCTGTTCGAATTCAAGTTCATCTCAAGTGCATTATGGAGACTTGCGTGATAGCCGTCGAGGAAAACCAAAACGACATCGTCAAGACACATTCGTGTTTCGAGAGGACGTTTTCATCAATGACAGTGGACGAAGTGTATGAAATCGCTAAAGTGGTAGGGGCAGAAGTGGAGAAGCTCATCGACAACTATGGGAAGTCGAGTGTGGAGGGTCTGGTGTCTTACATAGTGAAAGTGTTGGAGCTCTTGGAGAGTTTCGCGGCGAGAAACCAAGCTCATAAATGTAAGGAAGAAGAACTATTGAAGGCGTTTGAGACGTTACAGATACAGCAGCAGAGGAAACGACATGTGAAGGAGTGCGATGAGACTAGCAACAGTACAGAGAGTGGGGTAAGAACATGGTCGACATGTCAACACTGTTACTGCAGCAAGACTAGCGTGTCAGAGGTCTTGGCGATTATGTTATCGAACAAATGTGTTTTTAATGTCATGGACGGAGCTGTTGCGTGGACAGAGTTGCACTCTAGGATAACGCCTTTAATCCAGATGGACTTTTGATTCAAATCGCGGCACGTTGATCGATTCTAGGAAATGCCAATAGAGGGCACTTCCGGTCTGCCCTGCCCCTCAATAAATGTCATTTTGGAGAACATCACGTACCATCCATTAGTGGTGCGGATTTTGAGCTTGATTTCGTCTAAGCGACTATGACCCCTTATGCAGGTTAACGTAAATAATTATGCCAGGGGATGGCAACAAGCTACTTCTTGTATTATGGAGTCATTGAATCATTTAGACCGATTAACCGAGTCGTAAAAAACACTCAACAAGCATGTTTACAAATCTAAGTAATAAACACTATAATAACCTAAATGAATTTATTAATTTCAAAATGATTTTATTTGTTCACTTTATTTATTAACAAGATGTCCAGTCAGATATCCTCTAAAGTAAGTTTTCTGCTTATGTAAGAACATGGGCCTGTCCTGCATAGTTAAAACATAAATGATTTACAAGCCACTGTGTTCTCAAGTGACCTGTTAAATTGGTGAGGCTTTTGAAGCTAAAGTCAGGGTGACACCTGGTAAGTCTTACTTAATGTGTTTGTGGTTTGAAAGGATTTTTGCAATGATTCTGTTTTGGTTTTTTCATAAGGACTGGCATCAGAAGGAGAAGAAACTAAAGGAAAACGTAGAATTGTTACAGACCCAGGTGCAACAGCTCAAGGAAGATAATCAGGAGCTTCTGGCCCGCTTACAATGCACACACTCCAAAGAAGGTAAAATGACCTGATGGCTAATTAACACATGAAATCAACACATTCAATTTTAAAATTTAATTCAAAGTGTAATCAGTGTAATTGCTATCTCCATTTTAGTAATGAATAAAATATACATTCTGAAAGGAAACCATAAAATGTTTTCAATTCAGACGGTCAGAAAAAGAAGCCAAGCCTATTGGAATGATTAATAATAATTAAAATTTTAATGAAATACCATTAGCGACAGATCTTCTTTTCTGTATTGTGACATACATCTGAGGGTTACTTTATTTTACAGTACATGTACTTACAATCCACATGGGGTAGGGTTAGGTTTAGGGGTAGGTTCAGGGTTAGTACCTAGTTATTACCTAGTTATTGTAATTACTATAATAAGTACATAGTATGTACATGAGGAACAGGACTGTAAAATAAAGTGCTACCCATCTGAGTGTAACAGATTATTAAAAAGGAAAAAATGTAGAGTGGGACTTAGTTCTGTGCATCATTTGTTGATTGTGGTTGTTGAACTCAAAAATGAAGGCGGATGAATGTAAGCTTGCAGCTGATTTTAAGAAAGGAGTTTAATATTACTGAATAAATTGGAGAAGTGGCATATGTCACCAAAGAAAATCTTTCGTTTTCACTGAAAGATCCAGTGATTAAAAATTATGAGGTCAACATTTTGTTTAAAATAAAATAAAATATAAATAAATGAATTTTTTACATTCATTTATATTTTAATTTACTTTAATTGTTATGTACAGTATTAAGTTCAAAATGTAATTGCTTGTGCTTTAAAAAGTCATGAGATCTCTCAAATAAGATATTACTTTTATCCTTTATCCTATATCAGAGAAATACAACAACTCAGAGCATATATCTCATTTTCTGTTTTATATTTCAGACTGAATAAAGCTAGGTTTAGCTCTTTTACGGGAGGGGTTAATATATGACCATACATTTGCTTCCTTTTTTTTAGACCGCACACAGCGTCAGGAACGAGAGGTGATGCTCAAGCTGAAGGAAGTGGTGGATAAACAACGTGATGAGTTACGAGCAAAAATGCAGGAGATTTCCAGCATGTCCAAGGAAGTGGAAGCGGTATGGGTCTGATATAATTGCGCTGAGTTGCTCAAATAAATCTGAACCACGGGCTATTTTTAGAAAGCCAATAACTGCTAAAAGTTTTCTTGCACTTAAAATGAAAGCAAACCTATATGTGCAAAAAACATTAGGAAGTGTTTTCTTTCTAAAATGTTCAAATCGTTCTGATATTTCTTTTCCTTTTAAAAATGAACTGTGTAACTGTGGTAACCAGGTTTTTTCCCCCACAGTAAAACAGACTGTACTGTTCTCTTTATCGAACCTAGTTTAGCAACTATCAAGGTTTTCTTTGTTGAATTTGGAACACAATGTCAACAGTCCGTCACTCACACAGCACCCGTGAGCCAAAATGTAGTTGCTCATGAACTGCATCAGAAGCATATAGCTGTGGTTTGGAGCTGAGGTTAATACTTTCCCTTTTTATGTGTTATGTTGGCCTTGCCTTGGTTATGAAACTGGTCAAACCGGTACCACACAGTAGCCTGCTGCATAGAGAAATGAACAGAATTAACATTAACTCATAATGTGCTCTTAAGCTAACTTAATAATTTAATATTATATTATATTAATAATATTTTCAACATTTATAAAAGATTTTCAGTGAGCTGAAGTGTGTCTCTTATTTAACATGTTTGGGTGTTGTTCTTCAGCTCCAGGAGCAGCAGGAGCGACTAATGAAGATAAACGCGGAGCTCAGACACAAGCAGAACATCATACAGACACAGTTGAAGAGCGCAGTGGAGAGGAGGGCCGACCTGGAGGCCGACCTGTGCGAGAAACAGAAAGAGATAGAGCGCCTGAACTCACAATCAGAAAGAGCCAGCGTACATACTGCTGCTGAAACGGTTAGTCACATTAATATTACATTTATGCTTATTAACAAACTAGCTGTCCCATATTGGTTTATGTGTATTTCCTAAAGGCATAATCAGACAGAAGCTTGTATGTTCCTCTTGCCCTAGCACAGGGCCTAATTTCTGCTTTGGTTGGTTGGATGAAGCATATATAGGTCACATTTGCCTTCACAGAAGAGGAAAGGGCATGTTTATGCACAACTCCCCTTCAGCATACAAACATTTTGGGATGCTTGATTAAATTCCAACATTAAAACCATGTCAGAATATTTTTAACTTTAGTTTTATCTTGATTAACAGAGATAAATATAATGATTATAAATAAAATAAGCTTTTACTAATTAACAAAAAATGCAAAATGTTAAGTAAAACACTGAACTAGATCTGTAGTATTATTTAGAAAGGAACTGTTTTATTATTTTATATTTAAATATTTAAATTAAATTCAAATTCAGAAATTAAAATTTAAATTCAGAAATAAATAAGCTTTTAGTAATTAACAAAAATCTTTATTATTTAACATTTAAATATTACATCAAATTGCTTTTTATATTAATATTCACTTAATATCACTTATTTAGGCAACACTGTGTACCACACCTGTTATTAGTTTAGACATTTATTATTTTAGCATGGAATATATGTACCGCAAACACTGTAAAATGTTACCAAACTGTCTTTTTTTTCTATTTATTCTATTTTTTTTTTTTCATTCTATTAGACCAGATTATCAACTGTGCCCAAGTCAGATATTTATGGTTTTGACTCACATACTCTTTCAGAGCAGTTCAGCCATTGATCTCACAGATAAGATGATCATTGACTTGAAGGATCCAAATCGGCCGTGTTTTACCAAGCAGGAAGTACGGGACTTGCTATTTGAGAAGAACGAGTTGAAGGCCAATCTCTTTCTGGTCAAAGAGGAGCTTGCGTATTACCAAAGGTGAGACAGTTGTGTTTGTGATGTATTCTAACTTTTTATATCACCACAACATCCTCTCTATCTAGACACACATTTCTCTGCTTCATTAGGGAAATCCTGAATGATGAGAAATGCCCAGGGTTCTTACTGGATGCCGTGCGCTCTGCCATAAAGAAGCAGAGGACCGTCATAAAGTCTAAAATGCTCGGCATACCCGTTAGCGAATGTAGAACGTGAGTGCAAGCCACAAACATACTGGTAATATACAGTCAGCCCATGTGAATAATGTTGTGTTTAACAGTTTCACTGTCATACAGAGATGAGACCGATGGCCCTTTGTTTGAGAGGAGTGGAAATGAAGACAATGACACTGACAGCACTGACAACAGACCCCAGGAGTCACGCATCAGAAACCTGTGAGTTCATTCACGCTAAAACACTTATTTAAGCACAACAATCTACGTGACCTACTTCACTGAAAACTGGTTTCAGAAATACTGGGCTATGGGATAAGCCATCAGTCTTATACAATAAATACACTGTGAGTGTGAAAGATTTAGTTGTTTTTGTAGTTTAAGATGTAGTTGTTGAGCAACAGTAGAAATTCCTCTTTGTGCTAATGCAATTAAAATATGTTGTTTACTATCGGCTTCTATGCTATAAAAGATATTGGTGCAAAAATTACATACCTTTAAGAAGCAAATCTACTGGATTTTATCCTTAAAAATTACTTGTTTAATTTGATGTCAACTCATTCTGAAGAATGATTTCATATTAAAAAATATTCAGAAATTAAATTTTGTCACCAAAGGTAATTTAGATGTTATCACATTTTTCATTTTTTTACATTTACATTTTTTGGTTTACATTTTTTTACCACTTTTATAGGTTAACAGACAGACATTTTTTATTTACATTTCTTACCACATTTTTAGATTATCTGTCAGAATTTTTTTTAACATTTACACTTTTTTTTTGTTTCTATTTTTTAACCACATTTTTTAGGTTACTCGACAGACATTTTAGTTTTACATATGAATTTTTTTGTAACAGTTTGGGTTTACAATTACATTTGTGTTACCTGACACTAGGGGTGGGCGATATGACCAAAATCTTATATCACGATATGACTAATTTTATATCACGATAACGATATATATCACGATATAGTTATTTTTTTTCTTTAAAAAGGTTTTTATGATATTAAAATCTTTGATACCATAGAATTTTCATAATCCTTGTCACCAATGTTAATATCAAACTAATACAAGCCTAAATAGAGACAAAAAAGACCTCAAGCTCACCGAAGATAAGTAAACAGTGATGAAACAAGGATAAGACACTAATTGCAAGCAATAGGACAAAAGACTACAATAAATAAGAAACACTACATACACTGTGTAAATTAATTAGTCTTCACTGTGTTAATTATAGATAGATATAGTTAACGTGTATTATGTATAGATTCTATACATATAAATATATCATTATTATTATTTTAATTTCTTCTTATTGAAGTTACAAGAGCGATTTAGTCAAGAGCAGTGAGAGATTTTTCTCTCACTGTTGTTTGATTAATATGAATGGCAGACAGGACGAACATTTGGACAGCTTCCCCTTGAAGACCGCGAAGTCCGGATCCAATATACATATATGCGTTTTCTTTTTCAGCTGTTTACTAGAGATGCACCTTTCGACGTTTTGACGTCACCCTTGCGGCGACTGATAATGTATTTATGTCGTGCCAGATGAGGCTTGCGCAGCCTGAGTGACTGTGTGAGAGAGACTCGTGCAGAAATCAAAACAAATGAAAGTTATAGATGCGGTAGGAAAAAAAAAAAAAAAAAAAAAAAATATATATATATATATATATATATATATAATATATGATTTAGGTACACAACATTACACGACCAAAATGTTTCAACACGATTGCAATGTGATTTTATACAATAGTAGTTCAATAAACAAGAAGTTAAAATTAAGTGACTTACATTTTAGAAAAAATATTGAATCTTTTGCTCAATTTCGCTGATAAAAATAGCTCCAATCAAAGCCACAGCAGAACTGTTTTGTGTCTCCGAGCAACACAGCGGTGTTCCGTTGCTGAATGAATCAAGTGAGTCAATGATTCAGTAACCCATTCATAAAGACAGTAGTCACTTGCCTCGTTTCTGAATGAATCAGTAGTTTGAATGAATCTGTTGAATGAAGGACTAAATGACTCACTCATTCAAAGTCATTTGCCGCCACCTACTGGTTTGGTTTCATACTTAAAACTATCATTGCATTTTTCCCAACATTTCTTAAATTTTTTTTAAACATTAATCTTATAAAATTCTTCATGCATTCAAAAATTTGCAGTGTAAATGCATTTATGGCACCTCAGCTTCATCAAACATTCTGTGTAAATACATCTAATGCCACTTCAGCTTCTGTGTTTCCTGCAGTGGAAATATGGAATTGATACTGATTTCATTTGAATGGTAACAGCTCTACAGTTTCTTATTATTCTAACTGAATTAACTCAGACAATGTAAGAATTTTATGTGAAAGATGACACATTTAATAAGGTTAGTGAAAAAATGACAATTTAAGAAACACAGTGGGAAATGATATCTGTTTTGTTATATACAGCAACTCCTTTTCAGTTAATTGTTATTTCTACCTATTTTCTAGTCACAGAGCACTTTATTTTGAGAGTTGCTTAAGTGAGAGAACATCTGTAACTTTTTCCAGATTGGGGAAATGTAATGTTTAATAATTTGTTATTATGTAAATACTTTCTTGCATTAAAAAAAGTATAGATTTTTGTTTGTATATGCTGTCAATTATAGTTTTTAGAAAGAAAATCGGAATCTGCAAAAATCGGTATCGGCAAGTCACACTTAATAAATAATCGGAAATCGGAATCGGCCAAGAAAATTGCAATCGGTGCATCTCTACTGTTTACTCTCACTTAAGACCTGTAAATCACTGCATTTATAAGGATACTTGCAAAGACGGGGATTCTGACGCATATAAGTGTGTTTATGTAATCGTTCAAAGCCAATAAAGCGGCAAAAAATGTGCGCTCCTCTCATACAGAAACAGAGACAGCGCACGCATATAGCTCTGTTGTTTGTGTTTCAATGGCTTAAAATCGGTTGTTTTAAAACTGCAGTGCTTAAAAAACGCAAGTCCATGCTACAGATCGCAGTCATCCAAATGATGGAAAAGTATTACCGTAAACAATGTATTTTGCGACACCATGAAATAAACGATAGAGCATAATATGAAACGACAGACTTTTTATTTCGTCCATCCAATATATATCGTCATATCGCACAGCCCTACCTGACATCTGACAGACATCGTTTTACATTGACTTTTTTTGTTTGCATTTCTTACTGCATTTTTATGTTACATGACAGACATTTTTGCAGTGTAGCTTGTGGGGCTACACTATGCAATCCACACCAGGTTGGATTGCATAGTCTTCTTAAAATTTCCCTTTAAATGTATGAAGGTAAAAAGACTGAGTCTTCAAGTATTAAAATTATTTCTGTTTGACAGCCTCATGTATTCCACATTTTTTAAATTATTCTCTGTGTATAGTGTGTAGTAATTTGTGTGATACAGATATAGCAGCTATATATTTTGGCTCTTGACAGCATTCATACTATATGTTCTTGGTGAAACCCTGAGCTGATTTTAGAGATCTCTTAATCACATTTCGCTCTTTGGCTTAGTAACCTCAGTAACTGAGCAGACTAGCTACTGAACTACTTCCTACAAAAGAAATCCCCGTCATTCTTCTATCAGTGATCGAGAGCTCTCTTATCTCCTCTGATTCAAACCTTTAGATTTGGTTTCCTGACGCGGTCCAGTCTTACTAGGAGCTCTGTTTCCCAGCCATCCGGCCTTCCGACATCCAGCTCCACATGGGAAATCCTTGATCCAGATGAGCAGGGAGGCGAGGAGGAGACACAGACCCTCAGCTCCTCTTGAGAACCACCACAACTGCCACTCATCTTCAACCGTGTTGGAAGAGAGAAGTTCAAAATATGTTCTTTATCTCATTTAGGTTTCAAACCAGAGAACGGACTACTCTTTGGTTATACAAACATAGTATTTTAATAGCTGTTGCCTAAGCAGACCTTTTTCTCAGTATAAAATCATTCAGCACTTGGCTTTTGTTAATTTAGCTGATAGCTAGATTTGTGCCTGATGGTCACTCAGTGTCACAGATGACCTGAAGATGAGATCAGATTGTGTCAGTCATATACATATTTTTATTTTTTTGTTGTTTACCATTTGAAAGTTAGGGTCAGTAAGAGTTTTTAATGTCTTTGAAAAAAGTTTTTTTAATCACCACTTACTTGGTAAAAAAAAAAAAAAAGCTGTAATTTTAAGATAACTATTTTTAATTTTAATTTTTACCCTGTAAAGCTGAATTTCACTCCAGTCTCTAGTAACACATGGTCCTTCAGAAATCATTCTAACATGCTGATACAGTGCTTAAGAAACATTTCTTATTATTATTACAGTTGTGCTGCTTAATTTTTTTGTGGAAACTGTTATACAATTTATCAGGATTCTTTGATGAATAGAAATTTCAAAAGAACAGCATTTATTTGAAAGACAAATATTTTGTAACAATTTCTTTACTGCAGCTTTTAATCGATTTAATGCGTACTTCCTAAATAAAAGTAATCATTTCTTAAAGAGAAAATCTTACTGACCCCAAACTTTTGAACACTAGGGGTATATACAGTTAAAGAATAACTGTCTTTTTTTTTTCATTCATTTTTTTCACTTTCTCCTGTCCGAGTTTAATATGCAAAGACAACATTTTGTTGATTTTTCCAAAGAGTGTAGACAATGGTTTTGTGACAATTTCAAAACATTGCTGTTTCAGGACCCAATATGTCCACTTATATCTTAACCAGTGGCATGCATTTGGGGCAAGGCTACCTGTAATAAGCTGTTTAGCAGGAAATTGACTTGGGAGGGACGGGTAGAAGGGTTTGAAACAATCATTATTGTCGTTTCACTTGGTGATGCAAATTACTTCAGACTGGTGCACTTAAAAACATGGGAATAATCTGCAGTGTTTTGATAATCATAATACACCTGGCATTATATTAAAGATGTCTGGATGAAAGCTACAGAGAATTATAGCAGCTATTTTTATAGAGAGTATATTTAATATGGATTTTAACCAAAGACACTGACATTGTATTGCCATCACTATCACACTTTATGTCACTAGGGGGCATTAGAGTATTCTGTATTCATGTTCTTCCAGTATATTTTCTTAGCTGTCCCTAAACAGTATCCATTTTGTATCTATTTTAAGGATATTTTGCATGTTTTTAAATAGAAATATTTTAATATTGGCAACCAACATATGATATTATTAATGTAAATTCAGTTCTGTGGAGATGTCCATGATTTTGTCAACCTGATGTTAAAAAAATCATGTAAACATGTAAGAAAAAAGATGCATTGGTAAAAGGTTTTATCTGAAAATTTTGTCATTTATTCACTCTCATGTTGTCCCAAACTTGTATGACTTACTTTCTTATACACAACAAAAAGTAATATATTTTGAAGAATGTTCGGGTGAGTATATAATGATAGAATGTTTCTTTTTTTGGTGAACCACCCTTTTAATGAGTTTGCACTTTGTCCTCTTCAGCCATTCAACTGATCAGAAGTGTGTGTCACATAGCTTTTTTGTTGAAAAAAGAGGCAAAAACATATGGACGTGATTCAAATCTACTTTGTATGAGTCTTAAGGTGTTCCCTGATTGAGAGGACGTCTGTTTCCTCCGAAGGAAATTAGAGATAATGGGTGCTCGTATGTTTCAAAGGCCTGTAGCTGAATGCCATATTCCTTAGCTGTCTGTGACTCATCTGTTTATCTTTGGACCTTTGGAAATATAAGTTAATGAGTCCCGTATTGACCTTTTACTAGTGTATTTTATTTTTGTGAAAATGTTTGTTACTGGAAAGTGCTATAAGGCTAAATAAAATCCAGAGGTGTTATTGTGACATTTGTGTGTGTGATTTTTGATCTCTGAACAAAAAAAGGCCATCTATAGTCAGTACAATTTTTTTAGGATTTCTAATTTAATGTATGAAAGTAATTGGTAAGGATGAGAAAATGTTGGCAGACACACTGACCATTAAAAATACCCAACTCCTCCCACAAAATTCTGGGCCTCGATTTTGTCTTTAAACAACCAGTGGCTTATTGAATTAGAGGAAGCTGGCTTTTCTTCCTCAGGAAACTTGCAGAGGAAACAAAGGGATTTGGAGAGCCCATTTTGCTATAGAGACCGGACTGGATCTTGTCTGTTCTAGAAGCACAGAACTAACCTGTACCGGTGCTGTGGTAGGAGAGGAGGTCCGGTTTTGGTTGGTCCGGAGGGGATGGACACCTTTCTGACCTCATTTGGACTGATGCTCATGTGTGTCCAGTGCTCAGCTCAGAGACTCTCTTCGACCGGGAAAAACGTCTGCCTCAGTGTCAGGTACTGAAGTATCTTTGTCCACAAATTCTTAAGGAAAAATAAAAGTAAATGTGTCACTTTTTTGACATACAGTTGTGGTATAGAGTTATAAAATGAATGTGGATCACATAGCCAAGATCATTTTAAAGTCTTGAAGGTATCTGACATGAAATGTTTTTGTTGAGATATCCTTTGAAACTCGGAAAAAAAAAGAAAGAAAATGTGACAAGTAGGAGACTTAATTACTAAATAGTTTTCCTCTAAATCTCATTGATGTCAGGGAGAAACAACTGAGATATTTAAGAGTTGTCATTTGCTATTTGTCTTCTCTATGGGGTTTCTTACCTTATAAAATTTTATGTGACTCTTTAACCTATAAACGTTTTATTTATTATGTCAGTATAGATTCAGTACATTCTATAATGTCTGCTATGTTCTCAATAGGGATTCTTCTCCCATGTGTTGTTCTGGATGGGGCCAGAATGGTGATGAATGCACTGTCCGTGAGTATTGATGCCATCTATTTATGTTCTTTAATACAAAATGACTGTTATATTATTGACGACGCAAAAGGCTTGCTTCCTGTGGGCCTGCAGATGTCAGCAGTACGGTGCAGTTTTAAGTTGGGGTTTCAGGTACTGTTGTATGTAAAGTATCTTTTTGTTTTCTCAGCCCTCTGTGAGGGAGAAAGGACCTGTCTGCAGGATGAAGTGTGTGTTTATCCTGGCCTTTGCCGATGTAAACCTGGATTTTACGGGTACCAGTGCAAAACCCGTGAGTAATATCGTTTTGGTTTCAGGACTGCCTTTTGCAATCGTACAGCTGTTTCTGGCCTTTAGGTTATGCACTCAAACAATACCACGAGCAAGCCTGATATTGCTTTGTCTAAACAAGAATTTAATAATGAGTAACTTACTTTAGGCAAAATTATGCCAGCTACTTGGACTGTTTTTCCTCCGACGAACAAAATAGTTCTAAACAAATCCAAAGTAGAATCCGAGCACGAAGCTTTCAGAAACTTTGATTCATTTTCTTTGCAAACTGATTCACTGTTTCGAATTCGAAACGCGCGAAACCTGCTGGTCAAAACGGCCTAAATGCAACGAAAACGCATCTCCAACATGTAGTCACCTTTTAAAAACAAATTGCAAATGTTTTCATAAAAGTACAATCTATTAAATGCAGGGATTAAAGTTCTCCGTCGCTACGACGGATTTCCGTCAGTTGCTGCGAGTCTACGACGGATTTCCGTCAATATCAGGGTTCCGCCTGTCCTTAATGTCTTAAATTCACTTTTCCTAATTTTAAGGCCGTAAATATGCTTACATTTATCAAATAGTGTAATAAAAGTCTTAATTTTAGTTTGAATAGGTCTTAAATTAAGGAAAGACGAGGTGTATTCCGCCAGCTGAGGGGGATGTGATCAAAGCCTGGAGTGGAGCGAAAGCACGTTCCTCTCTCCTCTCTAGCGTTCTGTAATCACTCCGCTCTGAGTCCACTCACGGAAAAACTGCTCCGTGTTCACTACATTTTAAAAGTTATCAGGGATTAAAGTTTTCTGT
>JAFVLL020024804.1:17213-28752 GCA_021397915.2 Tor tambroides | reverse complement strand
GCACTGACTCCAGCTTCAGTTCACTCCTTGTGAAGCTCTCACAAGTGTTTGAATCGGCTTTGCTTGACAGTATTCTCAAGCTTGCAGTCATCCCTTGCTTGTGCACCTTTTCCTACCCAAATTCTTCCTTCCAGTCAACTTTGCATTTAATATGCTTTGATACAGCACTCTGTAAACAGCACCCCTTTCAGTAATGACCGCTTTTTGTGGAGGGTGTCAATGATCGTCTTCTGGATCATTGCCAAGTCAGCAGTCTTCTCCATTATTGTGGTTTCAAAGAACAAGAGATACCCGGGATTTATACTGCAGGGATGGTCAATTAATGCAACTCAATTGTAAATATTCTAATATACTGAGATACTGATTTTTTGACTTTCATGAGCTGTGAGCTCTAATCATCAAAATTAAAACAAAAAAACTTTTGAAATGTTTTACTATTTACATGCAATGAATCTAAAATATATGAAACTTTTTGAAATAAGTTACAAAAAAAAAAACTTTTTCACGATATATTAATTTTTTGAGATGCACCTGTATATACACAGTATATATATATATATATATATATATATATATATATATATATATATATATATTATATTGCTGTTTAAAATTACAAGCAGATATTAGTCAATGTTATTACACTAAAACTTAAAAAAAACTTTTTTGTTACTTTAAATAAAATAAACATTAACTGATTCATTTCATTTAGTTTATCTTGATATACTAAAGTAACTAAAACTGAAATAAAATTGACTAAAAAATACAGATATATTAAAAAAACTACTAAAATAACAAAATCTCAATTAAATTAATTAAAACCTTTAACAATGTAAAATGAAAACAGAAAATATATTTTGAAAAACTTTGTTTCATTGGAGGTAGGCTACATTGTGATCATTTACTTCTAATTTAGGTTTGCACTTTTTGTATACATTTAATATTTTTATATATTTATATATAAAAAAGTGTATGTGTATATGTTTAAAGTGAATGCAACTGCAAAACTCTTTTTTGCCAAAACAACTTTTCTGATTGATGGATTTCACTTGAGGATTATGGGTAGACTTGTGGCATCTACAGAAGCATATATCATCACTCAAGAACCTCACGGTACGTCTGGCTTGAAAGCTTTATACATTACTTTTAATAATCTAAGTCTCTCTGGAAAACAATGAATGGTTTTACCTGGGTAACAGAAGTGAAGCATTGTGCCCTACTGACACACTCAGATCTGAAATACACTGTGATCAGAAAAGCATGAAATTCATTCCTCTTGTCTGCCGTCTCCTTTTATCTTCCCTCTCGCTACTGGAGGTGGAAAGGGAAAAGCTAGTCGGAGTGCTGCCCGGCTCCTGTTTGAAGTCTGAAATGACAGTCATTACAGGTTGCTGCAGTTTTTCAATCTGGAAACATCAGAATGGAGCGTCAGAAATGAGTGCTGCGGTTTTAATCTAACGCTTTGAGCTCTGACACCCGTAATACACAGAAACCATTACAGTCAGATTCACAGATCGGCAGGATTATTGTCTCATCATTATATATTATTGCATAATGATGACACTAAACTGTATTAGTGATTTTATCAGACCGATTTTTTAAAAATTTGTTTAAATTTTTTTTACTGTATTTCACTCCACACTCTTTCAAAATCATTTGCACTCAAATATAATAAGTGGCATAAGAATTTGGTTGTTTATTTTGACACCAGTTTGAACATCATTTTAGGAAGTTTATTCAGGCATGTTTTTATCAGTTAAGAAATATTTCCAAGGTGAGACACTTTTTATGTTTTAAGGACACAGAGCAGCTTATTCATGCTTTTATTACGTCTCATCTTGATTGCAATACAAACAAACACACACACACACACACACACACACACACACATATATATTAGGGCTGCACGATTATGACAAAAAATAAATGGTCAATTATTCCCTTGAAATTTGAACTTGTAATTGTGATTATTAATTATGATTATCAAAATTTACATTAAATCGTGAGCTTTTTACCATTGTTTGAAGCAGCTGCTTGCCATATTTTTATATGCAAATAAAAAAGCTGAAAACGCTGCTGAAAAACTTTTTTTTGCTTTTCTAAGGCATTAAGCCTCACATGTCAAATATACATTGGTTTGGTTTCTTCTTTAAATAATAAAAAAAGTAAAAATATGCATGGTATTATAACATTATAAAAAAACTAAAATTAAAACAATGGAATAAAAACCCAAGATAACCTGTAGGAAAAACAAACAAACATCTTAAGCATGTAGAATAATGTACGCTGACTTTGTTTTATTTTGTAATTGCACCTTTGAACGATTACATACTTGACATCTGTAACTGCAATCATGATTAGAAATTTGATTAATCGTGCAGCCCTAATAAATAAATACATAAATATGTACTATATTATATACTGTTATTATATAGGAACTATCCAATAACAATAAAAATATATAATAAATTATTTAAAAATATTTTTTACATTTTATATATTAATATACAGTGGTGGCAAAAATGATTAGAACACTAGTATTTTCAGCAGCTAAAAAATGGTTTTAATTCATTTAAGTAGGAAATTACAGTTTACATTTCCAAACATTATTTTTGCCATTAATTGTAATAATCCAGTGAGATTTTTGTTTGTGCTCCACACAGAGATCTGATCTGATCATCATCAGTCTGTCTGGAATGACATGAAGAAACAGAACAAACTGAGACAGACTAAATCCAGAAGAACTGTGGCAACGTCTCCAAGATGCTTCAAGAAATCTACCAGCAAAGCTTTAAAAGTTAAAGCTTAAAAGTTTTAGGCACTTGTGTAAAAATGCTGTAAAATGAGGATGCTGTCAAAAAATAATGTGATAAATAGATTTTCTTTATCAGTTAACTTCTATTTATAAATGAAAACATTTGGTGTGAGCATGCTTTGCGTTTAAAGTGCATAGTATGCACTTGTGCATAGTTTCTCAGGTAGCTTTGCAGGTAGGTTTCTTGAAGCATCTTGGAGACGTTGCTACAGTTCTTCTGGATTTAGTCTGTCTCAGTTTGTTCTGTTTCTTCATGTCATTCCAGACAGACTGATGATGATCAGATCAGATCTCTGTGTGGAGCAATCAAAAATCTCACTGGATTATTACAATTAATGGCAAAATGAATGTTTGTAAATGTAAACTGATATTTCCTCCTGACACTACAGCAAAAGATAGAAATAAATGACTTAAAACCATTTTTTGATGGTCAAAATACTAATGTTCCAATAATTTTGGCCACCACTGTATGTATTGAAAAGAAAAAAAAAAAAAAAAAAAAAAAAAAAAAATCGATATCTAATTACATGATTGTATTTTTATAATTTATGAAATAGTATACAATGAAATGGACAGTTCAGACTAGATATTCTTACAATTATTATTAAAAATAAAATCTATTTATCTATATTTTGCTTCATGTCGTACCTGAGAAGAACTTTTACCTGTGATACAGAGACTATTGAATTTTTCCATGTTTTATCTCTTAATTAGTTTTTATATAGTTTTTTTCTTCTTCTTTACTCATCTGATGATTACCCACATCAGCAATGCAAATCTGATTAGATGTGGTTCTCGACCTGAAACATTTCTGCTCCAGATGTCTACATCTGCAATCTACTTGAGGTTTAGCTTACCTGTCTGGAAGAAACTCCACGAGTTTGTCGTATCGATTGAAACCCAAACATTCCATCAATATTCCTCCTCCGCCAAGTTTACCCTGTCTGTCTGTCTCTGTGTATTTTGGCAAGTCTTCTGATTTGGGTTGCACTTCTGTAACGGAATCTGAATTGGTTTTTCACGGCTAAATATCCTCTGCTGCTACAGTAGCCACGCCCCCAAAAGAGATTTTGAACTAGCATGAAAACGTTTCTCAAAAAAATTGCCTCCCCAAGCTTTAACTTCCCATTTCCTGTGAGTGAAAAAATCAATTCATTATGCTGCGATCAGTGCTGAGGATGCTTTACACGGTGACCTTTTGTTTAACAACCATCACGCTTTTCCTATCAATTACTGACCGCAGAATCACTTTACAAAGGTGAATCATTGATTACTGCAATTGACTCAAAGCAGACAATTACTGCACATAATGACTGAATCCTTAATGAGTGCATGTGAGATGAGTACACATTCAATTATTTTATTTTTTTGCATTGTGACAATCATCATGAAAATTAAGCACATTTGCCTCACAAATTCATTAACATAATACAAAATCTCATTGTCATTATTTTGAAGAGGTCTCTATTGTAAGAGGATAAAAGCATTTGCTAAATGCATAAATGTAAATGTGGTTTTTTACATTTACATTTAATACATTTAAAATAAAATATTAGTTTTTTTGTAAATTGTTGTATTAACAAAATAAAAATAAATAAATAAATTCACTCTGGACATGATGGTAAAATAACAGTTTTTGCATTAAATATAAATTCTTAATGGTTTTAAAATTATTAGTAAATAATAAAAATATATAAATGTAATGCAAATGTATTACACTAATGAAAAATCACTATTAGGATTAATGGGAATAACACACACACACACACACACACACACACACACACACACACACAAACTCTGGATGTGACAGCAATGAAAATCATAGATTTGCATTAAAAATAAATAAATCTTAACGATTCTATAGAAACTATCACCACATAATAAAGAAAAATATATTACTTATTATTAAAAATCTAAATTGTTCTAAAAATTAATAAAATGAATAATAAAAATATGTAATGCAAATGTATTACAGTAATAAAAATGACCATTTAGAATAACTGGAATTACAAAAAATAAAATAAAATTGCATTACAAATAAACTTTAATGAATCTAAAAAAAAATAAAACTATCACTATATAATAAATAAAAATATATTACTTTATATTTTTTTCTTTTGATTTTGTTGTGAAATGCGACCTGGTGATTCACGTCATCACTGTTCTCAATCATCAGTATTATCATTCTGTCTCGTTTATTTGGACCCTACACGTCTCGTATCTTCGTAACAGTTGTTTGAAGCAGGTTTATGGGAGACTGCAGCTCGAGCTGCTCGACCCAGGAGACAGCGGCGTGAAACTGCAGCGTGTGCGTTTTCAGAGATCTGGGGGAGGACTGAGACGCTCACAAGCTCTCAGCAAACTGAGATCATCAGCCCCCAAAGACACGCCACAATTTATCAAACCCTCAACGGCAGGCTGGCATGAAAAACCAGGGTTTCTGAGCGTGGATTATGAACGTGAGCGTATCAAACGTCCTGACAGATCCCTCCCAGCTGATTAATGAAGGCACGTCTGACTCATTTCCGCAAATCAGTTCTTTCAAACTGTTTGTTTCAACGAACTGGTTTGAAAAATCATCGGCATTGCATATTAAATGCTCTAAAAATAATAATGCTAAATGTAGGCACTTATAATTCACATTCTGATCTGCGGCTCTAACAGGGATCCTGGATTACAGTAATAAAAAATTACCACTGGGAATAATAGGAAATTTAAAAAAGCTCTTGATATGTGACAGTAATAAAAATCTTTTTTTTCCATTAAAAAAATCTCAGTGGTTCTAAAAAAGATTTATATAGTAAACAAATAAAATAAATATAAATGTATTGTAACTGTATTACAAGAATGAAAATCACCACTGGGAATAATAGGAATTACCAAAAAAATAAAAAAAATAAAAAATTCTTGATAAAAAACATTCATAGTTTTTGCACTAAAATGAACTCAAAATGGTTCTAAAAATATATATTTTGCACTGAAAAAAAAATCTAAATAAAATTTGTGTAATAAACATATAAATCTAATATAGATGTATTACAGTAATGAAAATCCATTGGAAATAATAGTAAATACTAAAAAAAAAATAGTAAAAAATAATAATAAGATTAAAAAAATAAATAAAAACTCTGGGATACCCAGGAGGATGTTAAATTAATTTTGTAGTACAGTAGGTTATTTTATATCTAATGTGCTCAAAATTTGATCTCCCCCCCCCCCCAGGACTAAATGGAACTGTAATCAAGGATTTAGTTTTATTTTATTTGATCTTTTATTTGAGTTTCTGTATAAAGTACATGGACATTTATTTTCCTTTAGAAAATCCAACAAATACAGACTGTGCAACATTCAAGTAATCAAACTCGAGCAACATAATCATGCCAAGTACAAAAGAATCTGATTTAGTGAAGCACTTGAACTTTTTTTTGGAGATTTGTGGTTCATTAATAAACAAAAGAAATGGCCCCTAATGCAGAGTTGCATGCTCTGGATGGACGCAGGTGTTGAAGACAACCGCTTTACATCATGTCCAGCTGCATCAAAAAACATCAGTCAACAACTTAACATGTTGCCAAAAGTAAAGGTCTGAAATCTCTACTAAAGTGTAAAGGATTTAATATACTTTCAGACCATAATTACACTCACAAATATAATAAATGATGTGCTTGTCATTGAAACAACCAAACAAGCATGAAACACTCACCAGATCATCCACATCTCCAGTGTCCTCCTGCGCTGGAGCCGCCTGCACTTCCTCTTTTCGCTCAAATGCCAGGAACTAAACCAGCAAACACAGGGTTAAACGACCACAACAACACACACACTTCACCAACAACCTCGACATGTAATACAGATGTCAAATCAAACACTAAATAAAAAAAAAAAAGAGAGATTGGCAACGTATTCACTCTCAGGTCATCCAAGATGTAGATGAGTTTGTTTCTTCATCAGATTTGGAGAAATGTAGCATTGCATCACTTGCTCACCAATGGATCCTCTGCAGTGAATGGGTGCCGTCAGAATGAGAGTCCAAACAGCTGATAAATACATCACAATAATCCACAAGTAATCCACACCACTCCAGTCCATCAGTTAACATCTTGAGAAGACAAAAGCTGCGTGTTTGTAAGAAACAAATCCATCATTAGGACGTTTTTAACTTCTGTTTCTTCCGGCTAAAATACGAGTCCATAATCCATAATAACGCTTCATCCAGTGAAAAAGTCCTTCTTCTGTTTTCTCTCACATCAAAATCCAGCCACATATTTGTTTAGAGCTGTTTTGGATGGTGCAAATTTCTCTCCTAAACCAGACGAGACAACTTTCTCACTGGAGGAAGAGTTGCGGATTATGGACTCTCATTTTGGTCAGAAGTTTGAAGTTACAAATGCCTTTATGATGGATTTGTTTCTTACAAGCACGCAGCGTTTGGCTTTTCAAGATGTTAACTGATGGACTGGAGTGGTGTGGATTATTGTGATGTTTTTATCAGCTGTTTGGACTCTCATTCTGACGGCACCCATTCACTGCAGAGCATCCATTGCTGAGACACTGATGCAATGCTACATTTCTACAAATCTGATGAAGAAACAAACTCAAACTCAAAATATACATCTTGGATGACCTGAGAGTGAGGACATTCTCAGCATATTTTCATTTTTCGGTGAACTATTCTTTTAATTAGTTTAATTAAAATAAAAATATTTCAAATGAACTTTTTAAAACTTAAGCTGTAGGCTATAGAAGGCTGTAAGTACCTGGTTTGCATCTTGTTTGGAAATGGTGCTTCCGTCCACTTCATCTTTGCTAATCAGCGTCAGAGCATCTGAAAACAAAAGCGCATGTTGAAGGCATGAAGTCTTCAGCTCAACATGAGCAGAAGGCCTGTTCTTTACCTTGGACGAGCAGATCCCAGAACTCCTGAAGATTCCTGTCAGGAACGCTTCTCTTCAGGGACTGCAAGTAGCTGTTGAACAGCTCTGCGTTTCCGCTCTGATGGAGTAAATTGTGGGCAGGTGCAGTTAGAAGTGTGTAAGTAAATGCATCAATTCTCTAAGCTCATACTGATATTCATTAAAAATCAACACTAAAAAACTGATATCACGCCGTGTACATGCAACATCTGTTGCAAAAACGGTGTCACATGCAGGACGCATTTACACCTGTCTCAGGTGATCAGACTACAAGTGGTCAGGTGTAAATGGGGTCCAAAAATTTCAATGAAAAAAGAAACTGTATTTGACTATAATATAGATTTCAAGCATTTAAGCAGAAACAGAATAGTGAAATGTTTTCATGATCATTAGTAACCACTGCTGTTATTAACTAAAATTAACGTTTCTACAGTTTATATGTAAATTAAAAAAAATTACATGAAAATTAAAAATGTTAAACTAAAATAAGCTGAAGTACTGAAATTAATATAAATATATAATTTTTAAAATAAATAAATAATGTATATCTATTATATACATTAATATTGAAATCAATTTAATGTTTATATTTAATATATAATTAACAAATATTAACATTTCTATAATTTATATGTAAACTTAAAAATGTT
Organism: Tor tambroides; assembly: GCA_021397915.2. NCBI lineage: Eukaryota > Metazoa > Chordata > Actinopteri > Cypriniformes > Cyprinidae > Tor > Tor tambroides. The sequence goes on along the minus strand of JAFVLL020024804.1, from coordinate 20,371 downwards.
AAACTAAAATAAGCTGAAGTACTAAAATTAATATTAATATATAAATTTAAAATAAACTAATTAATTAAAACTACATAGAAATAATAATAATAAAAAAATTACAAAAAACAGAAAAAAAGTATAAAATTACTTGCATAAAAAACCTGAAATTAAAATATAAAAATTGAAAGCTGCTTCAAAATACAAAAATAACTCTGTCAGAAACACATTCTGTCAAGTTCAGACTTTTGATTGATAGTGGACTCTGTCCAGAACCTAGGGAGTTGCCTACATAGGCAGCTATCTTCTGAGGGAGCATCATCACAGCACCTCATATGTCAGTAATTTGGACACTCTATATATAGTTTCTTTACACAATTGATTTGAAAAGAGTCTAATAATGACATGTTGCTATGCTAATGACACTTTAATAAGAATTAAAAAGACATATGGTAAAAATACATATTCTCAGCATTTCTTTCGACTTGTTCACAAACTTGGTTCTTTTATTTTTAAATTATTATGAGTTTGCCTTTGCAAATGTGATTACTCCTCAAAATCAGGAGAGCACTAAATTCCTGTCTAGGTAGGCAGCTCACTATGCTTTGGACTGGAGCCTCAGACTCCAGCTGAGCTCAGATCGTCTGAAATGAATCCCAACATCCTCCGGCAGCGTGTTTTTCCCAGCGACCCGCAAAAACTACTGATCCTTAAGTGATCCCTGATTGGATGCGGAGGTTTAATTGAGAGCTCACCGATACGGACTGATCCCTGAAGGCCTGGATACAGGCGATGCTCTTCATGTAGTACTCAGAGCTCCTGTTGCCCAGCAACTGCTCAATCCTGTGGGTCAGCTGCTGGCACGCTGTCAAGGTTACAAAACAATGATTATCAAAGCCACCTCGCTAACAACAAAACCTGCAGCTGACATTCAGAAACAACACGAGCGACTATTCAGTGTCTCAGAGACTGCTTTCAATCTTCAGCAAGGCCTTGCAGACATGCCAGGAACAGTAATAGCGCATTTACATTATAGCATGTTTAATAGCTGACACTTTTGTGAAGGTTGAGGAGTGAAAGTGTCAAACTGAACAATCAAATCTCACCCTGATCGAAAGAAACGGTCTTCTGTCGAATCAAGGCGCAGAAATCTCGGACTGGATTGACGCTGCCAACCTGAAAGAGAGAGCATCTGTTAAAGTGCGATACTTCATATGGTATTGAAGTCAGCGTGAATGCATGTTCCTGGTCTTATTGTGCTCATCTTACTGTAAATAACTCTGAAACTACTTTTTTGGAAAAAGCAAGTTCTGCCCTACATGTTTTTCCATTTAATATATCCTTTTCACTCTGAAATACGTCAGGTTGTGTACAAAATGGATTCTGAAAGGCATTTTACATTGACTTTAAGACTTAATTGTTTTATACATTTTAAGGGAAAGCATTAAAAAAAAATCAAATAATTATAAAAATTATTTAAATACATAAATTAGTATAATAAAAGCATACAGTACACTACCATTCAAAAGTCTGGAATATTTTATGCTCAACAAGGCTGCATTTATTTGATTAAAAATACAGTAAAAATAGTGAAATATTATTACAATTCAAATAAACTGTTTTCTATGTGAATATATTTTAAAATGTAATTTATTGCTGATTTTTTCAGCATCATTACTCCAGTCTTCAGTGTCACATGATCCTTCAGAAATCATTCTAATACGCTGATTTGCTGCTCGAGAAACATTTCTGATTATTATCCATGTTGAAAACAGTTGTGCCGCTTCATATTTTTGTGGAAACCGTGATACATTTGATTTTTCAGGATTCTTTGATGAATAGAAAGTTCAAAAGAACAGCATTTATTTGAAATAGAAATCTTTTGAAATATTATCAATATCTTTACTGACATTTTTGATCAATTTAATGTAGTCTTGCTGAATAATTGTATTAATTTCATTCAAAATGACCCCAAACCTTTGAACAATAGTGTATATAAATATAAACTTCTAATATTTAGTCATTTTAATCTAAGTAATGTAGATTACTGAACAGATTTCAGACATGAGAGTCTCACCGATGTGATGTTTCCTTCTGCAATCTCGGCCAGGTTAAACTCTGTCTCTTCATCCACTTTGACCTTCTTTGCATCTGGTTCATTAGCACTGAAGACGACACACAGATCAACAACTACAATTAATACTAACTAATTTCAGACTAATGCCATCAGTGACACTGAAAACACACACACAGTGGGCACATCTTTTATTACACACTCCTCTGGAATACTTCATTTGGATTGGTCAATCACAAAATAAACCTCTCCCATATGGGTTTGCATTACTGTGTGTTTCTTCAAAACTTTTTAAGACTTTTTTAAGACCAAAAAGAAAATTTAAGAAATAAATGGAAGGGGACAAAGAAATGAAAAAATTAAGTTTATCTTTAAAACAAGTAGCTCCCAATATAGGGTCAGAAAAAAAAAAAAAACTTAATTCAGAGGGAAAAGTTTGATTTTTCTGACTCCACTGGCAGATATTTGTTAGTTTTAAGCATAAATACACTTAATTTTGCTACATTTCCCAGAAAACAAGACTTCATATTCATCTTCATTTTGCATCTCAAGTAAATGTGTCTTGATTTAAGGATGTTTAGATATTTTTACTGGAAAACAACAAAAATACAGAGCTAGATACTCATTTTTTTGCAATTCATGCAACATTTAATGCCATGACTTTATCAATTTAAGACTTTCTGTTCTGATTTAAGACCTTTTTAAGGCCTTAATTAGTGGAAGAGCAAATTAGGACCTTTTTAAGACCTGCAGAAACCTTAATGAAAAACAGCTGTACAAATATGTGACGCTGGACCACAAAACCAGTCGTAAGGGTAAATTTACACATCATCGGAAAGCTGATTAAATAAGTTTTCCATTGATGTGTGGTTTGTTAGGATAGGACAAAATTTGGCTTTTTGAAAATCCGGAATCTGAGGGAGCAAAAAAAATCAAAATATTGAGAAAATCACATTTAAAGTTATCCAAAATGAAGTCTTTAGTAATGCATATTACTAATCAAAAATGAAGTTTTGATATATTTACAGTAGGAAATTTACAAAATATCTTTATGGAACATGATCTTTACTTAATATCCTAATGATTTTTGGCATTAAAAAAAAAT
>JAFVLL020024804.1:0-17113 GCA_021397915.2 Tor tambroides | reverse complement strand
CACACACATACACACACACACACACATTATATATATATATATATATATATATATATATATATGTATTAGTATAATAAATTTATATATTACACTGCCATTCAAAAGTGTGGAGTCAGAAAGTTTATCAGTATGTCTGAAAGAAGTCTCTTCTGCTCACCAAGGCTACATTTATTTGATCAAAAATACAGTAAAAATAGTGAAAAATTATTACAATTTAAATAAACTGTTTTCTATGTGAATATATATATTAAAATGTAATTTAATACGTGATCAAAGCTGAATTTTCAGCATTATTACTCCAGTCTTCAGTGTCACATGATCTTCAGAAATCATTCTAATATGCTGATTTGCTGCTCAAGAAACATTTCTGATTATTATCAGTGTTGGAAACAGTTGTGCTGCCCAATATTTTTGTGGAAACTGTGATGCATTTGATTTTTCAAGATTCACAGATACAAAGAAAGTTCAAAAGAGCAGCATTTATTTGAAATAGAAATCTTTTGTAACATTATAAATATCTTTACTGTCACTTTTGATCAATTTAATGAAGTCTTGCTGAATAAAAGTATTAATTTCATTCAAAAAGACCTCAAAACTTTGAACAGCAGTGTATATAAATATAAATTTATAATATTTAGTCATTTTAATCTGAGTAATGTAGATTATTGACCAGATTTCAGACATCAGAGTCTCACTAATGTGATGTTTCCCTCTGCAATCTCGGCCAGGTTAAACTCCGTCTCTTTATTCACTTTGACTTTCTTCGCATCTGGTTCGTCAGCACTGATAAAGACACACAGATCAACAACAGCAATTAATACTAACTAATTTCAGATTATGAACAGCAAAAATGCAAGAAAGATCAACCTCAAAAGTATAATGACATCCCTGACACACTGGGGTGGGCGGAGCTTAAGTATTTTATTACACGCCCCTCTGGAATACTTCATTCTGATTGGTCAATCACAAATTAAACCTTTCCCATATGGGTTTTCATTACTGTGTGTTTCTTCAGGTTTGAAACTTAAAACTTTAAAACTTAAGACTTTTTTTAAAAACAAAAAGAAAATTTAAGAGATAATTGGAAGGGAACAAAGCAATTTAAAAAAATTAAGTGAGTTTGTTTAAAACAAGAACAAGTATCTGCCAATTGGGTCAGGAAAAAAAAAGAAAAAAAAAAAAGAGGAAAACTTAGAAAGAAAAAAGTTGATTTTTCTGACTCCACTGGCAGATTTTTGTTTATTTTAAAGCATAAACATACATAATTTTGCAAAATTTCTCAGAAAACAAGACTTCATATTCATCTTCATTTTGCATCTCAAGTAAATGTATCTTGATTTAAGGATATTTAGATATTTTTACTGGAAAACAACAAGCATACAGAGCTAGGTATTCATTTTTTGCAATTCATTCAATATTTAATGCCATGACTTTATCAATTTAAGACTTTCTGTTCTGATTTAAGACCTTAACTAGTGGAAGAGCAAATTAGGACTTTTTCAGATCTGCAGAAACCTTAATGAAAAACAGGAAAAAAAAAAGCTGTGCAAATATGTCTACCAGTGTCTCTACTGGTTGACACGTATATGCTAGAAGTCATGTAGCACATCTTATCGATTTCAACCACAGCTTCAGTGTTGATTTGCTCCATTCTCACCTGCTGCCGAACACGTCTGCGCTCGTCTTCTGCTCCTTCTTTTTCGCCACCACTTTCAGTGGGAACTTGGTCTTGACGTCCTGCAGAGGGGCCTGGCAGCGGGCGGACACGGCCTGGGGCCGCTCTAGAGCCCTCTTCAGCCGCGGCTCTACGGGCGGCAAGGGATCATCAGGATTCACACCGCGGTGATGCAAGCACTGAGGACGCGAGCCAAGAAAAGATCAATGAGACCCACTGCAGAGACACCGACCCGAGACAACACGGATTTCACAGCCAATGTCACACACCTGAATCACTGCACTACTGAAGGACAAAGACCGGAGTGTGAGGGTGAATAAACACCAGGGCTCAGAATATGTAAAGTTTGGGGTCAGCAAGGATGCCATTTATAATGTTACTATAGATTTCTATTCATCAAAGAATCAAATTTCCACAAACATACTGGGCAGCACAACTGTTCTCAACATTGATAATAAACAGAAATGTTTCTTAAGCAGCATATCAGCATATTAGAATGATTTCTGAAGGATCATGTGACACTGAAGACTGGAGTAATGATGCTGAAAATTCAGCTTTGATCACAGAAATAAATTACATTTCACAATGTATTACAATAGAAAACTGTTATTTGAAATTGTAATAATGTTTGAGAATTTTTACTGTATTTTCGATCAAATAAATGCAACCTTGGTAAGCAGAAGAGACTGCTTTCAAAAACATTTTAAAAATCTTACCGACCCACAAACTTTTGATAATATGAACTGACAATGAATACTAAATATTTATATTTATATGTTAGGTTAAAATTAATTTATGCATATACTATGGTTCATCAATTTACACAACTTGAAAATGCTTTGAAAACACTAATATTTGTTTATTATTCAGTGTTCATGCATTTTCAATATGTATAAACTAATAAATCACAGTGCATATTTAAATTATTTTTCACCTAGATTAATAAATACTGCAAATGCATTATTAATTTTTGTTCATATAAGCTATTGAATGCTCTACTTATTGTAAAAGTTTCCAAAATATATAGGTAAATATTTTTGTTTATGACTATGTTTAGTTAAATTTATGCATATGAATGAAAATGCTTAAATATTATTAAGCTTACTGAGTTTATTTAGTGCGAAAAAAACTGATTTTTTTTAGCTAGAACTCTATTTTACTATTTACATTAAACATTTTGAATCTATGAATTGGTCTCTATTGAAAGTAAGTTAGGATATAAGCATCTGCTAAATGCATAAATGCAAATACATTTGACTATTATGACTGTATCAAATATTGTCAGGCTGATATAAACATCCACCACCCCATCCCATCATGCCTGGAAAAGCCTCTGGAACTGTGGGTTTGGAATGTGGTTGACTTTGAAGATGTTCACGCTCTCTCCATTTTCATCCTTTTCCACCAGCATCATAGAGTCGATCAGCGCATCCACGGCTGACAGCTGAGACATTCACACAAACAACATCATATTCAAACAACACCGTCAATATTCATCTCCTTTAGTCTGGATGTGCCTTAGAAGGACAGCGGGGTTTCTGCAAGTTTTAAGAAGGCAAATTCAAGACTTTTTTAAGACCAATTACAGAACATTTAAGGAATAAACAGAAGGGAACACGATAAGTCAATACGGTCTCTAAATGTAAATGTTTAAGGAGAAACACAATGAGTTTAATGAGTTTACCGATCCATGACTTTTTACCAAAAAATACTAGAATATGGAAATAACTTTTACTGTAGCTTCTGATCACTCTGCACAAAACTGATGCTCTTCCTCAGTATTTTTGTCTTGCTTCCCAGTGCATGTCTAAACATTTTTAAATCAAAATGCAAAAACGACACATCATGATAAAAAAAAATTTCTGAGAAATTTGAATTTATGATAAAAAAGGACAAATATCTGTCAATGGGCTCCGAAAGAATCTACTTAATTCAAAGTGAAATCAAGTTCATTCCCCACTGATAGATATTTGTTGTTGTTTGAAGTATAAACTCATTTTTCAAAAAAACAAGACTTTATGTCCTCATTTTGCATCTCAAGTAAACTTAAGGATGTTCTGATATTTGTATTGGAAAATGAAACAAAAATACTGAGAAAGATATTGAATTTTATTTTATGCAACGTTTAATGCCATGACTGAATTATGTGTTAAGACGTTCTGCTATGATTTAAGACCTTTTTAGCATATTAAGACTTTAAGACTTGCAGAAACCCTGAAAGACTAAAGAAATTGCTGATCCAGGATAACGCTGCAGAACTCATCAAAATAACAGAGAGATGTATAGATATCTGTATAAACAGTTCCTATTTTGTGGGTCTTTTTATCTGAGGACCGACCCGAGGGCGTGTACTTCTTGTTGTTTTCTAACATCGGGAATGTGAACTGTCGGAGATCCTCCATAAACGGCAGCTGCACATACAGCAGACACTAAGGATAAAAGGCATGAGGAGTGAGTCTGGTGTGCAACATTGTGAAGATAAATCATTTATAGTGTGCTTTCTGTTTGATATGAATCCACATACTTCATATTTCTCCTTTATGCAGGGAAAAGCGGCGCCCACTTGAGGGTTGCTGTGACGATCGTAAGCATAACGTACAATCGCTGCCATCTTTAGACTGTCGAGGGCACAAATCAGAGCAGACAGCGCCACTGCTGCATGCTGCATATACAATAAAAAACAATATTCACACTACCATTCAACAGTTTGAGGTCAGCTAATTTTTTTTAAAATAAATGAATACTTTAATTCAGTAAGGATGCATGACCAAAAGTGACAGTAAAGGCTTTTAAAATATTACAAAAGATTTCGGTTTCAAATAAATGCTGTTCTTTTGACCTTTCTATTCATAAAAGTATCCTGAAAAATAAAATGCATCACAGTTTCCACAAAAATATGAAGCAGCACAACTGTTTTCAACATTGATAATAAACAGAAATGTTTCTTGAGCAGCAAATCAGCATATTAGAATGATTTCTGAAGGATCATGTGACACTGAAGACTGGAGTAATGATGCTGAAAATTCAGCTTTGATCACAGGAATAAATTACATTTTACAGTATATTGACATACAAAGAATTTATTTTAAATTGTAATAATATTTCACTATTTTTACAGTATTTTGATCAAATAAATGCAGCCCTGGTGAGCAAAAGAGACTAATTAATTAAATCATTAAAAATCATACCAACCCCAAACTTTTGAATAGCACTATAATTAAAACACTAAATATACTATCAACAAAATAATCTGCGTGACAAATCGACATGAATATGAGAATGTCACATTTGATTAGTCACCAATAAATATTCTTAATTTCACACTATTTAACTTTTTTAAAACCCTAAAACTTTGCTAATTTCCAGGTTGAATTGAAAATCATTTTGGATTTGTCCTCAGATTTTTGTCAGTACTGTATGCATTCAAACATCCCAATTACTATCAATTATTAAACATATTATTGCAAATTACAGTATAATTTCACACTGAAGCTTTGTAAAACTCACCTCATCATCTCTGGGCGCAAAAACTTTGACGACTTGGGTTCCCATAAACTGATAACGATGAATCTGCATCAAACAAACAAACAAGCAACTCTCACTGTACATTATTAAGGGAAAAAAACAAGACAAGACACATCAGTACAGTACTGAATGCTTAAATTAAGATTATCACATGCTTATTAAGATGATCTGATTTTGAAATGTGTGGTAACATAATTGTCACAGTGTCCTGATTGCCCTAAATAAACAGTTTATTATCAGTAGCTTCCTCTTATGCTCCATTGAGGTTCTCACACTCTTTTCAAGTTGTAGAGAGATTTATAAAAGCCATTTTACAAAGATTGCACTCGCAAAGCAGAGTAAAACAAGAACTTCCAGTCACTATAGAAAGTACAGTTCGTAAAAATCTCTGATATTTCAGGGTTTCCATGACCATATGATAAAATGCACTTGTTTGAAAAGAGCGCCATCTACTGGAGAGCATCTTACCAGCTCCTGTTTAGTGAAGCCAAGCACAGAAAAACACTTCCCATCAGACTTATATGTGACCCTGGACCACAAAAACAGTCTTAAGTGTCAATTTTTCAAAATTGAGATTTATACATCATCTGAAAGCTGAATAAATAAGCTTTTCATTGATGTATGGTTTGTTAGGATCGGACAATATTTGGCTGAGATACAACTATTTGAAAATCTGGAATCTGAGGGTGCAAAAAAATCTAAATACTGAGAAAATCGCCTTTAAAGTTGCTCAAATTAAGTTCTTAGCAATGCATATTACTAATCAAAAATTAAGTTTTGATACATTTATGGTAAGAAATTTACAAAACATCTTCATGGAACATGATCTTTACTGAATATCCTAATGATTTTTGGCATAAAAGAAAAATGGATAATTTTGACCCATACGATGTATTGTTGGCTATTGCTACAAATATACCCCAGCGACTTAAGACTGGTTTTGTGGTCCAGGGTCACATATTTCATCTGGTCCTCGTCTACCTTAGAAAACGGCACAATGTCGCTTCCATAACAGAAACCTGTGAGAAACAGAAAGGTCTTGTTTTTTAAGTCTCATGTATTTCTATAGCACTTTATGTCAAAACAGCTTCACAAAAATAAACAACAAAAATAGCAGTTAATGTTGCAGAATTATAAACAAAACCAATTTCAGCCGTAAAGCAGCTCTACAGAAGACAACAGCTCAATTTAGTTTCAATCAGCATTTCTGCAAGTTTTATTAAGGTAAATTTAAGACCAAGTAAAGAAATTTGAAAGGAATAAATGGAAGAGAACACAATACATCAATATGTTCTCTAAATGTAAACGTCTAGGGAGCAGAAAGTTCTATTAGCAACACTTTAAAGTTTGAAAAAATACAACTTTCAACCTTGTTTGCTGTCAAACTGATCAGAATGAAGTGAGCTCATGATTAAAAAGAACAAATATCTGCCAATGGGCTCTGAAAAATCAACCTAATTCAAAGGAAAAACAAGTTTTCATTCACCATCGACAAATATTCGTTGTTTTACGCATAAACTCATTTAACTTTGTTCAATTTCTCAGAAATTCTCAGATTTTGCATCTGAAGTAAATGTAAGGACTTTTAGAAACCTGTATTGGAAAACAAGACAAAAATATTCATTTTTAACTCATTTTTCGTGCAACATTTAATGCCATAACTTCATCAATTTATGACCTTCTGCTTCAATTTTGGTCTCATCTAATAGTGTCAGCGCAGTTAAATTAATAATATTACTGAATATTAATAGTCTTTTTAAACCCCACTTTAACAGGTAAACAACTGATGTGGCCCAAATCTGATATTGTTATGAATGACTGCAAAAATCACAGTCAGTGTGCAATTTTCAATCTTTGCTCTGCACCTTGGATAGTGTCGTCCTTCTGTACTTCAGTTTCATTATCATCGTTTCTCTCTTGACGTCGTCTCTCTGGTGACTCTGAGCATATACTATGGCCCAGGACTTCTTCACCTTGGGGAAAACATCTCAGATAAAGTTGGATATGCAATGACATATTAAAATATACTTTAATAACTCAAGTATGACACTTTTTTCCTACATTTTTTTCAACAAGAGCGAGTGCAACTTTCTATAGTGTGTAAATATGGGCATAAATACAAACCAGAAGAAAATGATATCCTATGATTTACAGGCTGTATAAAAGTAAATACGAATTCTTTATTATTAATAAGACAAGCTTATGATTATGATCAACGAATAATGACTAAAGTACCTTCGCTGCTCTCCATCGCTGCTGGTTTCCATCTGTTATTGTTCCGGGTGAGTAAATGAGCGGATGATACAAGGTTCCGCCTCAGACAGCGAAACAAAACGATTAAAAATGCCAGGACACTCGATAAATGATTTAACATAATTTAAATATAATTTGGAGGCGTTTTCAAGATTTCAAGTAAACGTAAAAAGTGTAGTGATTTGCCTCAACCTGTAAAAGTAAAGCCCTCAGAGATTATGCAAAATGACGTTAAAATGACTTGTAAACATTGTAGTATTTAGTGGTACTTATCAATTATCACTGCAGATATCTGTAAAAAGATATAAAGACGTTGTCTGAAGCAGGAGTTCTCTTACACAATATGACACATGTTAAATGTAGGTCAAACGTGTTCATAGAAATGCTCATATATCCAGTTATAACATGATCATGACAGTCTCTGCAGGACGGACTTGCATGTATTCAAATTGGATGTGATTGTTGTGCATGACTTTATAAAAACAAAGACTGTACGAATATATCTGTTTCAGGAGAGATCATGATTCATCAAAGCATGTTATTTTATATAATAAACGTATGTAAGTTCATAACAAACTGCGTATGGATTACATATAAACAATTAATGTCACATATTTTAAATAAATAAATAAATAAATAAAAGGTTAGTAAAGATGATGTCCTGGTTGTGAGGTAAAATAAACATAAACATATACACTATATTGCCAAAAGTATTGGGTCGCCCCCTTCTAATGAACAGGTTTGACTACTTTAGTAATTTCCATGAGTACAAATCTTAATGTGTAAGCATATAATGATATTCTAGGAAATTGTGTGGCTCTAATATTATAGCAACAAGTTTGGACAGGACCCTTTTCTATTCTAACTTGACAATGCCTCTGTGTATAAGGCAAGGTTCAAAAAGAAAATGATTGATTGAGTCAGTGTGGAAGAACTTGACTGGTCTGCATAAAACCAAGTCCTAATCCCAGTTGAACACTGGCTCTGGTGTGACTGTAAATGCAGACCTTGAGCCAAAAACTCATCACCAAACACCAATGACTTGTACATATGGGTTCAGTCATTTTAGACACTTCCAAAACTGTTGCAACAGAGATGGAAATACAATTTTTAAGTACATGAATTATGTTCCCATCGTTGTTGCCACAGATTTGGAAGTGTATTTTTCTGTTCTAAAGAAGGGGGTGTCCCAGTACATTTGTCTATATAGTGTATGTACAAGTCATTGGTGTTTGGTGATGAGTTTTTGGCTCAAGGTCTAAATTTCCTAGAATATCATTATATGCTTTAACATTAAGATATGTACGCATAGAAATTACTAAAGTAGTCAAACCTGTTCATTAGAAGGGGGCGACCCAATACTTTTGGCAATATAGTCTATTTTTGGGGTCAATAAACCCAGTGAGCATACGAAAGGAAAAACATATAACTTTCCTACAATATTCTTTTTTTTCAGCCTGTTAATTGTAAGTCATCTGTGAAATTCCTACATGTGTTTTGTTTTGTAGATCACAAACCAGACATGAAAATATAGGAATATGAGTTTTATTGTCTCTTTTGAGCATCACTGCACAGTATAAATGCAAACTGTTAAGTCAAATGATTAAATCAAAGAGAAACAAAGAAAAATGTAAACCACTGATGAAAAACTACCAACCAAATGTTAGAAGAAACATACGTTTGTCATAATGCATTTGATATGCAGCGATTTAAAATGTTCTTTTGATGCCCAAGACACAATCTTTGCATATTGGGAAAAATTGTCAGTCCACATATACATACATAAACACACACACTCACAACATTCTGCACATCATCTTCCCCTTTTGTGCTTATTAAATTCTCTCTGGGGTTCATCATAAATAAAACGACTCAGAGAATACCCAGGACTTCTCACAATCTCACAGTTCATTTGCATATATTTATATATGGCTTAATTTTACAGGGGGTTATGAAAAGCCTTTACTTTTGTGCTCTTTCCTTAACCCATCTGCTTTACAGAAAAACATTTTTGAGAAAAATAAAACATGCAAACTGTTCAAATAAATACAAGAGCAAAGAATAAATATTTTAAATACATGTCTTATGAAAGTAGAATGTGCATACAATGAAAAAAATGCTGTTAAAATATAACAACTCTGTTGGTGAGCAAGAGACTAAAGTAAAACTAACGTTTGGCCCAGGAAAATTAACACCTGCAAAGTACCAATAAACAATAGCAAAGCATAAATATTATGAAAGAATGAATGTCTTATGATATGAAAACAGGGGGAAAAAAAGGAAAATAAAACAACCTTCTTGGTAAGCAAGAGACTAAATAAGTACAACAAAAAAAAGTTTGGCCCCGGATCAATAACACCGCCCTGCATTTTATTTGCTTAATGAAATTCAATACTTGTTCATTTCAGCGTGCTGATTTCAAAAACAGTATCGGTTATGCTTTCTCTCAAAATATGAAGAATTCGGTAGCAAATGACATGATTCCTGTCCTCCTTTGAGCCTAATTACAACTATTTGTTCAATTCTCAGCCCATTTTCACATGTATGACATTATTTTACGCCTAATCCTATTTTCAAGGAAAGAATTATAGCCAGAGAGAAATGCAAACATGAACCAGATGTTTTCTGCTACATCTATAAGTGTTTAACTACACCCAAATACCCACAGAAAATCATAGATTTTGCTTATTTTGTAAAATTCTTCGACATTAAATTGACTATTTGAACATTTTTACAATCCTTTGCAGATTGTAAATTAAATGATACATTCTAATTATTTTTGTCATTAAAGGAATAGTTCACCCAAAAATTTAAATTTGCTGAAAACGTGCTCACCCTCAGGCTATCCTAGATGTAGACAAGTTTGTTTCAGATTTGGAAAAATGTAGCATTCCAATGGATCCTCTGCAGTGAATGGGTGCCGTCAGAATGAGAGTACAAACAGCTGATAAAAACATCACAATAATCCACAAAGAATCCAAATCACTCCAGTCCATTAATTAATGTCTTGTGAAGCCAAAAGCTACATGTTTGTAAGAAACAAATCTATCAGTAAGACATTTTTAACTTCAAACTGTTGCTTCTGGATAAAATACAAGTCCATAATACACAATAATGCTTCCTACAGTTGAAAAGTCATCTGGTCTGAATCAGGAGAGAAATCTGCACAGATCAAGCACCTTTAAAAGTGAAACCAGTCCAAAACAGCTCTAAACAAATATGTGGCTGGATTTTGATGTGAGAGACAACAGGAGATCTTCAACACGGAAGTAAGCCTATGGGTGAGACTTCCAGTTCATTAGCCGCTACAGGTGAATAACGAGGAGAATAACAACGTGCAGTAAATGGTAAAACTGTTTGCATTACAAGCCAGTGTGTTCATAATTAAGATAATACATTAAAATAATATGATAAGAGACACCAATTTTCAATATCAAGCAGCAAAATGAACTGTTTTGTACAGCTAAAAATAGCTGGATGTGGATGAGACCGGAAGCTAGACCCATAAAATTTACAAATGGCCATGCCCATTTTTACGGCAAGAAAAAGGTGGATAGACTTGCATTTTATCCAAAAGCAACAGTTTTAAGCTGGAAGTCACAGTTTAAAGCAAAAACGTATTTTTGTCTTCTCCAGATGTTAACTGATGGACTGGAGTGGTGTGGATTGTTGTGATGTTTTTATCAGCTGTTTGGACTCTCATTCTGACGGCACCCATTCACTGCAGAGGATCCATTGCTGAGCAAGTGATGCAATGCTACATTTCTCCAAACCTGATGAAGAAACAAACTCATCTACATCTTGGATGGCCTGATGGTGGTACATTTCCTGCAAATTTTAATTTCTGGGTGAACTATTACTTTAAAATGCAAACATTTAACTGATTTGAAAAATCATTCCTATTTTGTGCTGGGAAGTTTTTATTGATATTTTTGAACTCAGCATCATCAAATTAGCCAAATCAGCAGAAGATGCAGGGCTGTGTAACCATCAGAGAAAATCTCAGATGATTTCTATTCACAACGAGGATGTTTGCAGTGACTTTCTCTGCAGACTCCCAGAAATAGTGTCTGAGTCCAGCAGCTCGACTACACTGTAAGGAGAACAGTCCTCCAATCCGAGCTTCCCACAAACCCATCCGCAGAAACCCTTCTCCAGATCCCTGACCGACATCCACCATTCGCTGAAGGCCCAGGACACCTGAACCAGAGCCGAGTACAAGCCCAGCAACAGCGACAGCGACACGATGAGCACGGGGTAGAAGATGATGAGGAACGGGCAGACCGTGATTTTATGGCAGAACGTCCGCTCCTCGTTGTACACCAGGAATATATTGTACCAAGTTAAAGTACCGTAGTAAAAGGAGGTGATGAAGGACAGGACGAAGACGACAGGAGCGCAGGACAGGCTCCAAAGGACGACATGGGGACCCTGAGAAAGCCCGAAACCACACGAGCGGCTCGATCCCTCACGAGCGTCGCATTCGGCATCCAGACGCTCCTTTGACCTGGCCATCTCTTGCAGCTCTCTCTCTGTGAGCGTGACATGAATATCCACCATCTGACCTTTCTTCTTTCCTCGTGTGATGGTCCCTGTGAGCGTCACGTAGCGGCTGTCTGGAGGCACGGCCCATCCTGATGAGGTCAAGACATTTCATTTAGGATCAGACAGAATCCTGAGTACTGTGCTATTTTTAATGCATTCTTCATAATAAGACAAAGACAGTTAATATTTAGTAATATTACTGATTGAACTGCATTGACACAGTCGGCTGAGAACTGAACTGAATTAATCTGCATAACCACACTAACTTTGTAACATTTCTTAAACTGAATCAACATCGAACTAAACTGAGCTGAATAATGACACTATTGTCTTCTGCAAAGCTGCTTTACAGCTGAAATTGAATTTGTTTAATAACTGATGAATTTGACAACATTAACACTTATGTTTCTGTTTATTAATGTTGGTTTGAAACAATCTGTTTTCTTTAAAGCACTATATAAATAAATGTGACTTCACTTAAAGGCTCATATTATAAGGAATCAAATTTTCCTTAAAATTTTAAGATAAAAGAGTTCACAGTATTTGAAAGTATAGCTTTTAAGTAAGTTTCACAAGTCAAAACTTCTTCCCTACTTATGAAGAAATATCATTTTGTCACTGTCCAGTGAAAAACACATACCTCCATTTTTGATAATTTGGACTTTTTAACCATAGACGGAATCATTCACTAACAGATCTGAAATGATAGAAGTCTATTTATGTTACTGAAAATGACTAATTACATTATTTCAGTTCATTTTCAAAGATTGTTTATAAGTTGTTGTTTTTTTTTTAGATATAGGTTTTTCATCAGACAACAACAGATCATTTGAACAATCATTTAACTTTATCATTAAGGGTCAGAAAGAGGGTGGAAATGTTGGCGAAAAACTAAAATTTGCCTGTTTTTGGTGCAAAAGAAACTACTAACTTTAGACTTTACCATTCAAAACTTTGAGATTGGTAAGATGTTTTAATGTTTTAAAAGAAGTCTCTTCTGCTCACCGAGACTGCATTAAGTTGATCAAAAATGCTTTAACAACAGTAATATTGTGAAATGTTATTACAATTTAAAATAGCTGTTTACTAAGTGAATACATTTTGTAATGTAATTTATTGCTGTGATCAAAGCTGAATTTTCAGCATCATTACTCCAGTCTTCAGTGTCACATGATCCTTCAGAAATCATTCTAATATGCTGATTTGCTGCTCAAGAAACATTTCTGATTATTATCAATGTTGAAAACAGTTGCGCTGATGAATATTTTGGTAGAAAGCTCAAAAGAACAGCATTTATTAGAAATAGAAAATTTTGTAACATTATAAATGTTTTTACTAACACTTTTGATCAATTTAAAGCATCCTTGCTGAATAAAACCATTAATTTCCTTCAAAAAAAACAATATTTTAACAATATATTGTTTGTTGATTTAGAATTTGGAGCCAAGCAGACTTATGTAACTTACTATCATATTTTGTTTTAAAATACACTTTTTAATATGGCTTATGTGTCCAAATGCTTTTCTTTACTAGACTGCATGAGATTGCATGCTTCACCTTCACTGCTGGGGTTGTTCAGAAAAGTAGCTCCTTCTTCAGAGTTCCTCTCTCCACCCTCACTATCTCCTCCATGGTCTTCACCAGAGGCTCTCTCTGGATCAGAGCGGTAGACGATGATGGACTCTGGTCGGTGTTCTCGCTTTCTCCTCTTCCTTCGAGTGCTAGTGCCACTGCTTCCTTCATCCTGGCCTTCAGAGACCTCTGATCTTACAGACTCCAGCTGAGGGCTCTCAGACCTGAGCTGCTCCACCTGCTCCATGTTAGTGTCTCACAAGCTTTGGGAGGAGCTACAACTTCAGAGAGACTAGAGAAGGCTATTTACTCCATCCAAACATGATAGACCTGTGAAAATAAGAGAGAAACATGATGCACAGCTGATATTTGTAATGCATTCACTCAAATAGGAAAATAAGGAAAAAATGACATTATTTTGCCTGACTTGAATTAAAAGGTATGTATACAAGAGAGTATATAAATTATGAGGCAAGATATCACTTTTTTAAAAAAATAAATAAATAAATATAGTCACTAAGTAATAGCAGGTTCACATTGTGACAACATGCCCCACTATAGAGTCAATGTGTGTAAAATAACGTTACTTTTACTGAGCAATAACAGCAGATGTTAACTAAAACTCTTAAAAAATGTTTTCTTTAATTGAAATAAAGCTAAAATAAAATTAGAAATATAAATATTAGTTGAAAAACTTAAACGGACATCAGAAATGTTTTGGAATTAATTAGAATTAAATTGAAAAATTAGTAATTAATTAGAAAAGTTAAGGTTGAAGTGCTAAAATGACTGAAACTGAAACGAAAATAAACGAAAGTTAAACAGAAATATTACAAATAAATAAAAATGACAAAAGCACATAAAAAATAACATTAGAAATGTTTAGGAATTAATTAGAAAATTAGGAATTAATTAGGAAAGTTTTGGTTGAAATACTAAAATTATTAAAACTAAAATAAAAATAAATTAAAGCTAAATTGAAATATTAAAAAATAAAAATGACAAAAGCACATCATTTTTAATTTTGAAATGTTGCTTTGGCAACTAACTAGAATAAAATAAGTTTAGGTTGAAGTTCTAAAATTATTAAAACTGAAACAAAGATAAATTACAGCTAAACAGAAATAATAAAAACTATTGAAAATGACAAAAGCACATAAAACTACTAATTAGAAATGTTGCATTGGCAGCTACCTGGAATAAAATAAGTTTAGGTTGAAGTACTAAAATGACTAAAATTGAAATAAAGATAAATTGAAGCTAAACTGAAATATTAAAAAAATTAAAAATGACAATAACACAAAATTACTAAAGCACATAACAATAAAAAAACATCAAAATGAGCACATAACAAAATTACTAAAACTTAAACTGAAATTTAAATGAAAACTGAAAACATATTAACATCAAAATATTAATAAATGCTAAAAAAAAAAATGTATTTAAAAAATATTAAAATAACAGACATGTACAATAGCTTTTGTGTAGCCAACAACACCCTTCCGTTCATTCAGCTCTATTGTCAGAGAAACAAAGACATACAGGAGACACATGAGTAGCAGTACTGCTAATCAGAAGACTATGTTTTAATAAAACAGCATATGAAACTGAAACCCCTTCATTTTAAGCCCTCTGAGATCAGTGTTTATTCTGAATCAGTGCTCTGTAATGCCAGAGAGCCAGGCGGAGGCTGTTTTTCTCTCAGCTGATCCGCTCTGGGTTTAATCACACCCAAACCAGGATCTGCTGTACCAAACGTCTTATTTACAAACACTAGAAGCTCCTGCTTTATTCATAAGAATTGCATTCTTACCTACCAGATGCACATGCATGAAAGAACAGCCGTGAAAACTCTTGCGATGAAATGCTTGAAATGCTGGGTTTGACGTCCAGCAGCAGCCGCCATGCAGATGCGCCTGGGCCACAATGAACGCAAGCCCCGCCCATTGAATCTGGAACGTCTGTCTCGTCCAATCAGATGACGATAAATCGAAGCCCCTCCTCTAGCTAAAGCCACTGTATATAAAATTGATCTTAGAAAAGTACAATGAATCAATGACAATCCAGTGAACTAGTTTTATCATCATCATCATCAATATTTTATTCTAAATATTTTTTTTAAACTGCATTTTTTTTGCGCAGTTGTGTATATATCGCTGTCTGTATAATATTAAATATGTAAAATATTGAAATAAAATAAATGCGTATTTAGTAAAATTTTTAAGAAATAAATACAAGTAAAAATGTACATAAAATGTTTTATGTTACTGACTGAAAATATTCTTAATTATTTTTATTTATTCAGAAAACAAATAACGACTTGTATTATGACAGGCTAAGCAAATAATTTATTTAATTTTAATATTTTATTATAATATTTTATTTATCAAATACCATATTTATTATTTAATTTATTTGAAAATTTGAAAATCGGACGTCAGTCACTCAAAATCTCGCGAAGCAATTTAACGGCCGTTGTAACTGACGCGAACGAGCTCTGTTCAAAACACGTAAAAACGTACAATATTTGCCTTTCAAAGCCATATTTGAGTTATATAACATCGTAAGATTGGAAAATAGATCTATTTACGTGATCGGTGTGGTATTTGTGAGTGTTTTGTCAGGTTTTGAATGGAGGAGCAGACGATAAATCAACTGGACAACCTGCTGCTTCAGTTAGGTGATTGAGAACGCTTCATTTCATCATTTGTTTACATATTTTGAGATGTTTAACTTGATAAGTACTGTATACTGTTATATATAAACAGGTATAGAAACTCGAGAACTTGCTCAGAAGAAAGATGACCTCAAAAAACAAATACAAAGTACGTTTTTAAAACATTGGAAATATAGTTCTCCTAATTGAAGAATCGCTCACATTTAAGCAAGTTAACGAAAAAATGTGATAATTTGCTCTGTTGTGTTTTTAGTTTGTGAGTCCAACATTCACGAGAAGAAGGATTACGTTGGCACAACTCACAAGATCATCAGCAAACTCAATGAGGACATCCAGCAAAAACAAAAGACTTTGAAGTTTATCAAAGAAAACACTAAAAAGTATGGCATTTTTATGTTCAAATCTCAAACAGAGTATAATATACTATAAAATAAAAGCAAATATTCTGATATTAGTCTCCAGCGAACAGGACATCTGCTGCTTCAGTATGAAAAGACCCTGGAAGCTGAGCTAGAGAAGAGACAGGGCAGCTATAATCAAGACATGTAGGTCAAGAAAAACTGTTTTTTTTTTTGTTTGTTTTTTTCAAATGGAAGTTTATTGAACCTTTAGACAAAATATGAAAAAAAAAATCTGCATTTGTGTTTTCTCTTGAGTATCTTATTTGATACATCAGGCTTTTTATGGCTCATATGTGACCCTGGACCACAAAACCAGTCTTAGCACGGGTATATTTGTAGCAATAGCCAAAAATACATTACTATCGATTAGCGATTTTTTTTTTTTATGCCAAAAATCATTAGGATATTAAGTAAAGATCATGTTCCATGAAGATATTTTGTAAATTTCTTACCATAAATGTATCA